>JANHZT010009432.1:3988-17004 GCA_032468215.1 Stegonotus admiraltiensis | reverse complement strand
TTTAATTTAGTAAACTAAGGTTTGTACAGACTTTGTGTGTGCTGCATTCTTTGGGGTCCGTAGCTGGGGCAGAACAGTGCTTGAATTGTGATCACATACGAATAACAGAGTTGGAAGGGACCTTGGAGGTCTTCTAATCCAGGCCTCTGTTTAAGCAGAAAACTCTGTACCATTTCAGACAAATGGTTGTCCAATTTCTTCTTAAAACCCTCCAATGTTGGAGCACTCACTTCTGATGGCAAGTCATGACTCTGAGGATGCTGCATATACTTACAATGACAGTTTTAATTTTAAGTAGTCCTACATCTGTCATAAATTTGGTTGCTAAATAGGATAGTCATTAACTGAGGGATACGCACGCACAAGCACTGTGTGTGAGTGTATGTGTGTGTATATATTTGTGATTTTGAATCAACATTCACTCCAGGTGACTCCCTGGACATGTTTTCTTGGCAAGATTTTGGAAGTAATTTACCTTTGCCTTCTTCCTAGAGCTGAAAGACAGAGACTGGCCTAAGGTCACCCATTTGTTTTGTTCCTAAGGCAGCATTAGAACCCATTGTAGTCTGGTTTTTAGCTTTCACCCCTACACCAAACTGGCTCTTCTTTTTAACTAAGTACTACCTGAACTAAAACTCAGTAGCAATCACAGATTTCTGGCAATGCAATTATGGGTGATTTCTCAAATGCAGGTGCTAGAATCAGCATACACATCTTTAGATATCCTTAACTCTTAATTAATTCTTAATTAAATTAATTAAACCTTAATTCTTCTATCCTTATTCTCTCTGCCACCACTGCAGTTTTGAAACAGAGGTATGAGAGATGTTGAAGGGATGCCCTGTGATGTGTGTGGCAGCTCCATCTTCCAGAAGGCTCCAAGAGAACAGGCTGTCTCCAATGTGCTTTTTCAGCAATCCCAGTGGAAACATCCTCAAGATTTAAGATTAAAAGAAATCTAAAAGTTGGGTGGGATGCAAAACCAGGTTTTGTATTTGGAATTTTGTTTCTGTAAGCTGCCCAGAGTCACTCTGAGTGAGTTGGGGGCAGGGGTGGGTTCTACTTACCTTTACTACCGGTTTACAGCGGGGCCGCATGTGTGCTCTTCTGCGCATGCACAGAAGCGTTTTGATGACATTGGGGTCAATGGGCGGAACCTCCCGCCAGTTTTACTACTGGTTCTATAGAACCGGTGCAAACCTGGGGCAACCCACCACTAGTTGGGTGGCATATAAATAATTTTCTTAATAAATAAACAAAAATTAAGTGTAGAGTTATAGTCCATAAATTTTTTATGGATTGAATTATTTTTTTAAAAAAATCTAAATGCAAAGTTATTTTTTGCATTGATGTATACTTGCAGAATTTGATTTGCTGTTCTTCTGAAGAAGAAGTGCTATGTGACTTCCAGTAAAACAAAAAACAAAAACAAATAATGTCTCCTGGCAGCTGTTATTGTACATAAAGCCAGCTCCATATACTTTGTAGAGATATAAAATTTAGTGATGCTTAACAGAAAAACAGCTGGCAGGGAAGAAAAATCAATAGTTAAGGTATTCTGTAGTAAATTATCTTTCAAAATTGTTGAGCTTTATAGTATTTCCAGCAAGTATGAAACAATGATACAATCTAATTGCTGCATTTCCAGCAATTTTTGCAATATGTATTATTTTGGCAATCAACAAAATATATCAGCAATAAAACATCTTGCATCATTTTTTCAGTGTAGTATTCACAGCAAATTTGATACTTATCTTCCATTGATATTTCCATTGTTGCATATTAATTGTCCCTTTACATTCTGTATCCATTTAATCATACAATCTCTGACTTGTAGGGTTTCTGAGTCATATTTCAGTAACAACTTACAAATCAGCCCAAACAGATGTTCTGAGTTTTGTGTTACAAGGGTTTCAATTTCAGTCAACTCTCTTTTGTAATTTGTTTTGCACTCTATTGCTTATTTGAATATACTGCAAAAAGTAAAGTGGGTTTGACCATCCCAATGAAAGAGTCTCAAAAGATCTCATCTTTGTTAAGTCTTGCAATTGATATAAATTACTACCTCTCCATGGATACATTTTGGTAGATACACGTTCATAACAATAAATATTTAGTATTGAAGCAATGGGTGATAAATCCAGACTTAATTTTCTTCTGCGCTTATCCCATGATTTTAGTGGGCTGGTTATAGTTGTGCTGTAATATAATATACACCAGTGGTGAAATCCACATTTTTCTTACTACCGGTTCTGTTGGCGTGGCTTGGTGGGTGTGGTGTAGCTTAGTGGGCGTGGCTTGGGTGTGGCAGGGGAAGGACACTGCAAAATCTCCTTTCCCTCCCCACTCCTGTGGGAAGGATATTGCAAAATCTCCATTCTCACCCCACTCTGGGGCCAGCCAGAGGTGGTATTTGCCAGTTCTCCGAACTACTCAAAATTTCTGCTACCGGTTCTCCAGAACCTGTCAGAACCTGCTGAATTTCACCCCTGATATACACTTCTCTTTGTATTCAACCAAAGATTAATGCATCCCTTTCTGGGAGTCTTGATCCTCAAGTAGAAGTGATCCAGTTGTAGGGTGATATAATCCAATCGGTAGTCCAAGTTAAAGAATGGCAATAATATCATAGTATTATTTGATATTGCCAGGCTAGCTCATTCTTTCACATTTTGCACAATTGTAAATTTAACCTTTGGTCTTTTATTTAACTAAATCAAACTAGTTAATTGACAGGCTACCTCATTCTTTCACATTTTGCACACTTGTAAATTTAACCTTTGGTCTTTTATTTAACTAAATCAAACTAGTTAATTTTTTTCTCACTCATTTAATATTTCTCTTCAATTTAAGATGTTTAAGTAGAACTCTAGGAGTACTCTGTATTAATATGCCTGTCATGTTTGTATCCTCCAGCATCCACCTTCACCTGACTTCTGAACTGAACATAAAAGAGAACTAGGTTACAGAAAGTCATTTCATCATCTTCTTATGCGACAACATCTAGAACTGACTTATACCTGGCAGTCGAAAACATACCCCTTGTGCAATTGCTTCCTCCCATGAGCTACATAGTGGCCCATAAGTCCCAATAAGCAGGTCCTATAAAATTTTGCAGCTATTATAATTCACAGCACGCAGTTCATTCTCTGACTATTCTTTCCTGATTAGTGATGTTATCAAGGCACCACTTTCAAGCTAGTAATTCATGGAGGCAAGTCCAGGCTGACTTTAATGGGACCTTCACTGATTTGTAGCTTTTCTGATTCACCGGCATGCAGGTGAGGCAGAAAGCCATTTCAGACAAACACAAACAGGACATCTGTAATGAGAAGAAATCCAAAGAAGAGAGGCTAGAAGGAATTTTTAAAAAAATGGTACTCATGTTTATTCCAGCTGTGATGCTTGAATTCACAAGGTCAGGCTATTTGTCCTTCTAGTTTAATACTTGCTACTTGATTATTGGTAATTAGAATCAATCAATAGTTTGAACCTATGATTGATTTCATTACAAAACGTCTTTGTATCCCTGAGCAATGGATCCTTTATTAAGTATTTAACTACTCTTGAAAGTATTAAGGTATATACCCCCAAAAGTTCACATTACACCTGAGGTATCACAACAATAACTAGTATGTATCTCTGCCTTGCCTTACCTGTGATCCAAGATTCTCTTGAAGCTCTGTCTCTGATAATGTACAGGTAGTCCTTGATTTACAACAGTTGTTTAGCAACCATTTAAACTTATGATGGACCCTGGATTCAAAGTTCCAATGGCTGTTCCCCCAGCAGTCACGTGACTGTGTTTTGGGTTCTTGGCAATGGTTGTTCCATTTATGGTTGTTCCATTTATGGCCATTTTCAGTGTCCCATGGTCATATCACAGCAATTTCTGACATTTTTCCTGGAAACCAGAGTTGCTTTCTTGTTTTCAGGAAAAACTGCCAATAGCGAACAATAGGTTCATTTAACAACTACTGCAAAAAAAAAAGTGGTACAATTATGTACAGCCATGTGGTGACCTGCTTTATGACCACAACATTAACGGCATGGCAAATTTTTGTTCTTGTAAAAAAAATTCTTTAAGTATTTTGTTTATTTTTTATTTATTTATTAATTTGATTTATATACCACCCTTCTCCCTAAGGACTCATGGCGGTGCACAGCCAAAGGATAAAAACAAATAATACAAAAGTTAAAAGTACTTAAAATTAATTAAATATTATGTCCAAATACATAAAATGCCCCAAATTTAAAATTCAATTTAAAACCATAAAAATTAGTCCATCCCGGCCTGTTGAAATAAGAGGGTCTTCAATGCGCGATGGAAAGAGGGCAGGTCTGGGATCCTCCTTAACTCTGGGGGTAACTCATTCCAGAGGGTGGGTGCCCCCACAGAGAAAGCCCTCCCCTTGGGGGTCACCAGCCAGCATTGTCTGGCCGACAGCACCCTGAGGAGCCCCCCTCTGTGGGCGTGTACGGGCCGATGGGAGGTTATCGGTCGCAGAAGACGGTCCCATAGATACCCAGGTCCTAAGCCATGGAGCGCTCTGAAGGTGGTAACCAAACCTTGAATCACACCCGGAGGACCACCGGAAGCCAGTGCAGCTCGCGCAGGAGGGGTGTTACATGGGAGTGCCACGTAAGGGAGTATTGAAGTCTGACATTGACATTTGTCCTCAAATTAGAGTGACTTTTGAGGTTGGTCTCCTTAACCAATTACTTTTCTATGGTGACATCATGGAGAGATTATGAAAGGAGAGACAGAGAGAGGGCATAAAATATACATTAAAATACTAATTACTGCAATGCCACCTCGTTATTGCCTGTGCTTCCTTTTGTGTCTGATTTGTTCAAACAACCAAATTCTAATTTGTTTTTTTTGCTGATTCTTTCAATCATTTGTTATATTTTTATGTATACATAATGATGTAAATATGAAATACTGTTGCATATATTTACTGTTAACCATAACATTTGATGATGGCTGTCCTTATGTTAACCAAATGCTTTTATTGTACTTTTAGGCAGCAGAAATATTCTGTTTGGAAGGAAAAGAGACAAGAAGAAGAAAAGCTCAAACAAACAAAAACATATTTAAAAGAACTGTGAAAAAAATTGGCTTTACAATTACTATTTGCCTCACAATCAAACATAAGCACAACAATTAGCTTTGTAAAATTAAAAGACTACACAGTGAAAGAGCAAAACAAAATGTCAGGTTTTCATCAGTCCTTAGTATTTATTGTTGCATTCAGTGTGTAGAATCTTCTAATGAAGTATTTTCTGAAAGGGTGATTTCTGACCATGTCCACCTGTGTAATCGTAAGCTCTTCACAGAATTTAGTTGTCTGAAAAAAAAGTTAAAACTATGATGAATGCCATGGCCAAACATGGTATTCTAGATTGTTGTTTGTTAGAAATAGGATGCTTGCAGAGCCCATCATGTATTGGATATTTTCAACAAACCTAGTTCCACTGGGATCTTAAAGCAATGGTCTATAATGTTAAGTTCCTCTTTCAGCTCTGTAGAGAACAGCTATTGTTTTGAATGCCTTCAGCTCTTCTGAGGATGTTCTCTGGAGTGCAGCTAATCTTTCCTAAAGGAAACTGCACTAAAATGGGCACAAAGGATAATTTAGTGCCAACAATTAATGGAGCTCACAATCCATTTACACATATCCAATGGCAATTAAATTGTGATGCACAGAAATCAGAAGCAAACTAGTCTTTGTTTCTGTGTTGTTGTGTGTTAGTGTTGAAGAAAATAAGCATTTTTCCATGGAGGTCATATATATTTACTTCTGAAATAATAATAACAAAACTTATAGAGCAACTTTCTCTAATATTGTGTGATTCAGTGATGTTGGATGATCACTTCCATCACCTTCCCCCTCCATTGAAAAAGTAGAATGATGGAAGTCTGTGAAGAATATCATTGGCCTATTTCAGTGAGGGAAACATTTCATTGTTAAAAAGCAACATTATTTTTGTTTGTTTGTTTTAGGGTTGCATGGATATCCAGTTATTAACTTATGGTGAATTAATTGGTTTGTACCCCTGCTTGTTTAATGGAAGTTGTTCCATTAAGCATCATACTAACAGGGATGTGAACATTTATCTTCTAGTCTTTGCTATAATTGGTTCTGGTATGGAATCCTCAGTTCATGTTATGAGGTGAAGGAATCATTAAGCTCACCTGGAAGGCAGTCATACGCATAACATTTTATACATGTTGACTTCTAGTAGCCGCACTTCACAGAAGTTAGTTAACAAGATCCATAAAAATTTACTTGTAAAACTGAATGAATTGAGCTTCATCCTAAATTTGGGTCATTGAAGTGAGCTTAATTGGGTGGTTTCGGTGGGAACTTTTATTATAGAATTACTGTTCCTCACCCATAGATTTTTACTGTGATGGTAGTGAATACGTTGAATGCATTACTATGTTCCGTTTGCAGGCTTTCTATTTTTCCCTCTTTCCCTTCATCATTTAAAATTCAATAAACAAGGAAAAATAAAATAGCTGCATTGTCCTTTTATCAGCTATGCTGGAAGTTATGTATCTCAAAGCATCCAATGCCATTGGCATGATGGACAAGGCCCTCCAGAACTTGGGGAGGTGGGAAGGCAATTCCATAGGGCAGCATTATACCCCAAGTATGCACTAGTGGAAACTCTGAGGCTGTTTCCATCCCCACAAATCTTGACAGCTGCATTTTGAAGTGTCCAAAAAAGGAGCAAGGAGCATGCAAGAAACATGCATCATAATGTCATAACACAAGTTGCATGACTTGGGTACTTTTGTCAAACATTAGGATTTAAATATATAAAGCAACACAGAATTGTGTTGTGCAGTCAGTGTGTTCTTCTTTTATCATTTTGACTTGTGTTGTGCAGTCAGTGTGTTATTCTTTTCTTAGCTTTTTGACTTGCTGTTAATGCCCATGGTTCCGCTCAACAATTGCCCTCAAAAGTTGACAATAAGTTATAATTTTTTAAGTGTCAGAAAGAGGAACATTATTAAATACCAATCATACTAATTGCATTCAGTTTAAAACAAAATTGAAAGTAGTTTTTTTTCCTGGCCCTCTATTTCCCCCCCTCCCCCAAGCTCCTAGCTCCTCTTATTTTTGGAGGGGCTGCCTTCAGCAACTCACTCAGAAACCAGTCAATCAGTCTGAAGGAAGTTGTGCAGCCTGCCAAAGTGATTTGTATGAGCTCAGTTCTCACTGACTGATCAGATTCTGCAAAATAGAAAAACAGCCAAATATGATTTGGATTGGTAGAAGGCACATTCTTATTCCCTACAGCAAAATCTGGCCTAAGAAGCAACGGTTCCTAAATATTGATGTTCTTGGCTTTTTTATTTAGGCATTGTACCTGCACCATCCATATCGCTTCTTCAGCACACAGGCCTGGTGCAGTAATTACATTTAAAATCCCCAAATAGATAAGAAGGAGAAACACATTACCGAGTGAATGTCAGTCTCATCAAAAATTGAACGTTTCATGCTGTGTTGACATTCCAGTGTTCCCTAAATATCATAAAGATCCTCTCACTAATTAAAAGTACCTCTGTGTTTATTTATAATAGAAAGATAGGAAGCAGGATGAAAAGAGAAATAATATTTGGCTCTACGTTGTAGGGACCTATTTTTGCTTGTAACTGAAGTGGAGAACTTCTTGCTTTCAGATTTGATGGAGCCTGAGAGGAGCTCCTGTCTAGCTCACAGTGACCCAATTGATCCTAGCTCTGGGCACAGCAATTATTTCTTTTACAAAGTTTACATTGACATTAATAAAAACTCCCCAGCCCAACCCCATCTCCATTCCCCAAAGCCTTCATGCCATATACAAAGAAGGAGGTGGATTTCTGAGGGAAACTGTAACTCTATTATGACCCTCCAGCCTGAAAACCACACTCACTGCAGTTACAAATAAGACTTGACATTAAAAAAGGGAAAACACTGGAAGGGGAGAAGGGATGGGGAAAACGGAATGGAGGCTACATGCGAATGTCCATATGTATAAGAAGATGGGAGAGAGAGAGGAGGTGATTGCTGTGCTTCTCCCTTTTTGTTTTGCTTATATCCAGCACTGTCATGGGCTCCCAAAAAGAAATTGTTACAGTTGGAGGGGGAAACGTTCCACTCCTTGTTTAAAATGATGATCAGCCATCTGAGGTCTAACCTATATTAGCTGCATGGTGATCATGATTCTTAACTTTCCTTTCTGATCTCCTGAAAAATTACGGCCTTTCAGAAAACATTGTGATCAGCCCTCTTCTCCCTTTGGGGTTGACAGCCGCTTAGAGGCTCATTCCAGTTGGCTACAGGAAAGAGAAACAAGCAGACAGCACCAGTTCTTTGATTAATAAGAAACATTACAAGAAAGGAGCTATGGGATGCAGTAGTGTATGTTACAGTAAACTTTTCTCAGTTCTTATGTTCTTTGCTGTTTTATAATGACGTTTGGTAAATCCAGATTATTTCAGATGGCCTATCTCTGAGACCTTTCCTCATATTGTTTACATCATTGGATTGTGTATCACAAAATAAATGTGGATGGGATTTTTCTCTAATTCCCCAGAATGCATAGTCATAGAATTAAGTCTAACACATTGGTAGTCACCAAGCTAGACAAAATCATGTCCTGGAACTCCCCAAATACCTCAGTGCAAGAAAGGCTAAAAACAACAGTAACAACAGGAAAATGGTCTTTATCAAACATGCAAATATTTGTGTCATGGACTATCTAAGAATCTAAGAATCTCGGAATACATTTTGTAAGCCCCCGTTGTCCATCTTGCCTTCGTCCTGACAAATTTCAACACTGGGAATGCATACTTTTCTTACTGTGGAATTCTGCTTGCTTAATGGGAACTATGTATTAATTTTAAAAAAAATATGGAGGAAAATTAAGCTTTAACTATTGTGTAAAAAGGCCCTGAAAGCCATCAAGTTAAATTAGAACCTGTCTAATTTAACTAGTTGATGGTATGAGAGGCTAATGGAAGTAGGGCTGTGCTCAAAACCACAGATGAAATTTCTGCACAGGCTTCTCAAGTTCCCTTCCCTACAGCCCACCTTGGTCTCACCTTTAGAGACCTTGGTCTCTAAAATATTTTTCTACTGCTCAGATACAATTTCATACTGTTGATTATGTCTTTCACATCAAGCCTAGTCTCCCCACCACCACCATTTTATGGCATTACTGCAACTGATATGTGATCCTTGATAAGACATTGGCATGATCTGACCTTATTGGTTATCATTGCTTTTCAGTCAATCCCTGTTCCTTTCATTTCCAGATGAAAGCAGAGAGAGTGAGGCTGAGGAGAGACAGCCATAACTAGATTGCTAAATATGATCGCCAATATTATTTTGTCCTTCATCTGGTAAGAATAGAATACTATATTCGATTTACCTTGTTCTTAGATCTTTCTCCAAATGTCCATTCTCTTTGAAAAATGTTAAGCACGTGTAGGCTTGGATTAATTCCTACTAAATAAAAGGCAAATATAGTATATATTGGGCATGGACTGGACATAAAATTTTAGAAAGGGATCGTTGGGGAATGGAGCATCAAATGGTAGAAAAGGAAAAGGCCACTGCTGATCCTCCATATATGCCCCCAAGTAACTTCTTTGAAAATGTACCATAGATCAAAGAAAAATTGCTTCATAGTGACAGCAGCCTTCATTTAGGAAGTTACTTAAGCATGCATTTAATTTAAACATGGGAATTAAGCTCCATTTACTCAATGGAGCTAAAGCACATGATTAAATTTAACCAGAAGATTAAATACTGTGCTTAGTGACGCCATGTTTGCTAAGAGCAAAAGTGTTCAGAGTCAGGAAGGACTCTAATAACTGGAGTTGAAGGATTAAAGAGCATTGCTACTTCTGTTGTTGAGGGCGATTTCCCAGGGTGGCCTCTCCAAATATACCTGAGTTACAAACTCAGGGTGGGGATAAAAAATCCTTCCTGTGTGTGAATAGAAAACAGATTTGCCATAGAAAATCCTGATTCCATTCCCTCTTTTCCAACTTGACAAAGTTGTAGATTTAGCTTTGATTCCCACTACAGTAATTCTATGTTTATTAAGCCCAATTGTTAGCAATTCAGGAAAGCTAAGCAACAGCTGACTTAAACTAACAATTTTGGTTTAATATATGTTAGATGGTACATTTGATACAAAGAAGACTGTGCTGTGTGATTTTGTATGTAAGTCTTAATACAGAATTAGAAGACGGAACATTTCCCAAATATAATTGCACATTTACATTGGTAAATGTGGACTTGAGAACAATTGTATCCATTGCTTCATCCCACTCGTGGGTCAGAGGTGAGACCCAATTGTTGTTTCATTTAGATTAGAGCTATTTCTTTGTAATAATGCTTCAGCCCAGAGAAGAAATAAACTCAAATCTAGAACAGGTGATTTGAAATTTCATTAACTAGCAGATAAGAACGCACTACTTTTACTTCCTGATTTGAATCCTGAGTGATAATTTAAGAATAAAAAAGTAGCCTGAGCTAGAGAAATGCTTTATTGAGGGTTCATGAATTAGGGGGTTTATTCTAGATTGACAAATGGACCGACAATGTCCTTTTAAATCCAGAGGTGCAAAATTTGAGAGATCTAAGAAAAATAAATTATACTAGAAGATTTTACATGTCCCCTTTTAATCTGATGCCAATTTCATCTAGTTTGGTGAATAGTTAAAGAGGTTATCAGCATTTATAAACAGAAACAACGTAAAAAGTTAAAATAATTACCATAATTTAATAATTAAAAGCCTGGTGAAAGTGATATATGTTTACAGATTTTGAAAATGCCAAGAGTGTGTGGGCAGATTAATCTGTGAAGGCACCTTTAATGAAAAACTATTGTGTATCTATGAAAGAATCTGCTTCTTTCTATATTCATATGTGAAAGTCACTAGAAAGCCATTTGAAATTCTTCCTACGCATATGAGTTGCTTTTATTCCTAGATCCCACTAAAGATAGAACTGAGGTTTATGTATGTTACTATAAACTACACAAATATGCTCATGGGGCTCTTTGCTCCTATTTTACTATAAGCCATCGGTCAATTTTACACAACAACCAAATTATTCAGACTTATTTGCCAATTCAGATAACCCATTTGTTCTATGATTGGTTAAAAATTCACCTGATACATTGCTTTTTCACAATGTTAGCTGAGATACTGTAAATCAAATGGTAACTTGATAGGTTTAATTCATTGTGGGGTTCAGGAGAGTGGCAAGTAGCACTTTAAAATAAAAAGGATTGGCTTTTTTTTTTGAGACTGCAGACATTTCCATATCACGTCTACTCTCTAGTCAATCCATTCTTGCTTAAAAACAGTACTAATTTAAAAAAGAAACAAAATAATAAAATTGGCAAGCATAAAGGCAGCTTAGATTTGGACCTAGCCAATAAATGTTTGGGTGAAGTTCAATTGATTGAAGTTGAAGAAAGAAGCAAATTTTGGGGTACACCAAAACATATCTTGGGAAAAACTTCCATAGGTCAACATCTACAACCTTAAACTGGACTCAATAACTCATAAGCAACCGGTACAACACCCTCAGTACTGGTATCATATTGCTATTACGTTGGTCACCGCATTTGCCTGTTGAATGTCCTATGTTCTAACATAAGAGTACATTGCAGTGATTGAATCAAAGGCCATGACTCCCAAAGGCAGGCTATTTCAAAGCAGGTGGGATCATAGATGGTGCATCTGCCAAAAAGGAGCCTAGGCTTGTTTTACTATTAACATCAAGTGTGCCTCTAGCAGTAGGTCATTACAAACATCTTGATGAAAATTCACACTTTTTGGTTTTTCCTATTCTTTCTGATGTACTCAAGGGCAAATTCCTGTCTCCTACAGAGAGCTGGCATCATTATAGTTACAGAATCTTGGCACATCTTACATATTAGTCTCTAGGTTTTTTAAACCTGCTAATGCAGCAATATTCTGCATTAGATGATTACTGCTGAAGAGTGCCGCTAGTTTCCCCGCCAACACTTCTTCTTCTTTTAATTGATACAACTGACTTAGTGAAGAGTGAGTTTTATGGTCATTGTACAAAAAAGCCCTGGGCAACTCTCCTCTGCAAACTTTGACCCTCATTCCTATGCTGTAACTTTTCTCTGATACCAAATCTGCCACCATCTTAGTTCCTTTTGTTTTGTTTTAAATTAGTCCTTCACACATATAGAGTGGACTAATTTGGTACCTCAAGATAACAGTCAAAACATGAACTCATTTTCATGAACATCCTTGCACTTCCTAGTTCCATCCTTAATTTAAGATGCATGTTGGTATTCATTTTTGCTAAAATGCCCATGCATTGTGTACCTGGTTCACAGAAGTCTGCAAAGTTAAAAACAAAACAAAATAGGGTTACCACAGTGGTAGGCTATAACCTGAAGGCCAGAACCATATGTGGCCTGAGTCCTCTTTTGGTAAATATTGTAGTCTTTCCCCCCACTCCATTAAAACTGTTGAAACATGATGGCAGCTTTCTATTTTAGATGATAAATGAAAACCGTGATATACATTCTTGATTAAGTATAGGAACACAGGGCTAGGGATGCATGTTTCAAGGTGTCTGGTAGTTTCTAGTATTATAACCTTTGCTGACAAAAATAGAAAAGGACTAACCTAGCTATATATTTTTGACGTATTAGATCTGTCAAACCTAAAGCCTACTTTTTGAGGTAAATTAATAATTTTGGACAAAGTTTGAGGAAAAGAATATAATTTTGAGCACCCAGTTCACCAAAACTGACAGTTGGGGAAGACAAGAGAAATAATGATAACTTCTTAAGATAATTACTTAAGGTGGCTTGGAATAATGGAGATGTTCAAGAAGGGGTTGCAGGTTCTCTTTATTACCATAGGTCAGTCTCTCTCTCTCCCTCCCTCTCTCTCTCCCTCCCTCCCTCTCTCTCTCTCTCTCCCTCCCTCCCTCCCTCTCCCTCTCCCTCTCCCT
>JANHZT010009431.1:0-11379 GCA_032468215.1 Stegonotus admiraltiensis | reverse complement strand
ATGACAAATGTCCCAAATCTTCCACTATTTCTACTCCCTCCTGCCGCTCGTTGCAACATGAGCTTCCCTTCCAAAACGGCTTAGTCATAGTCTGGGGGCAGCCATTAATGAAGTCTTTCCCCATCAAGTTGATACTACCCTTCCAGAGGTGGGTTAAGGGGTTCAAGCATTCCATTCTTCTCTGGCCACTAGTCCTCCACACAGCCATCTCTCTCCCAGCGTTTACTTTCTTCATTAGGACCTTGCTTCACGAGTTCTTTTCCTATCCATCCTTCTTTCCCTTCTCTAGTTTTGACTCCAGGCTCTTTTTAGGGGTTCCTACAAGGTAAAAGTTGGAACCGCAGAGTGCTACTGTTTCACTTGGGGAGCAAAAATGCAGCACATTTATGCTTATCTGCTTTAACAGCATTCTGAAATACCTCTTTATCTTGAGATGTATCTTTATCTTAAGCTGCCTCACCTTTTCTCATTGTAGAGTCAAGAAATAACATTGGGCTTTTTAACTGGGCTTTTGTTGCTGTACTGTTTTGCTGTATTTCTCAGTTTTAGTCATTCATTCCATCATTACCTCAGCAGCTAGTCATTTTCAATTCTCCATCAATATGGGCCTAGTTAATTGCACAATCATTGCTGATTTGCTTCTCTCCTCTTTAGTATGCTCTCTCTCTCCCCAGATTACTTTAATTTGAAAAATATCCACGAAGATTCTGACAAACCAAACCAGGCTGGAACCTGAAATCAGATGATTAGCCCCTCGATGTGTTCCAGACAAGAAGCACGACTAGGTTTGAGTGTTAATTCTGTATTTTTTGTAAGGTTACATTAATAGAATCTTGCAAGCCTGAAAGTAGTTCTTCTCCCTTTTCCTTTTACTCTCCATAAAACTAGGGAGGATCCCTTTTGAAATGCTTCCCACATCTCCTCTCTTTCTGTGAGATACTTTTTGCATGGCAGTTGTCTAGCCTGTGGCTCTTCCTCCTATCTCCCAAGGTCCTTCCTACATATCATTAGTCCATTTTTGCTGAAGTGCTCCAAAGAGCAAGATGTTTCCCTGATTACCTACATGGTATTATCACAAATCAGGAGGATACTATTCAGCAACATCTTAAAACAGACGCAATCAAAGCAAGCTAGAGATCAACAATGCATAGAGCAATTTTTATGCTACCATTGTTTTGTGATATTTAGAGGATAAGGTAAAGGTTCCGCTTGCACATATGTGCTAGTCGTTCCCGACTCTAGGGGGCAGTGCTCATCTCTGTTTCAAAGCTGAAGAGCCAGCACTGTCCGAAGAAGCCTCTGTGGTCATGTGGCCGACATGACTAAACACCAAAGGCACACGGAACGTTGTTACCTTCCCATCAAAGGTGGTCCCTATTTTTCTACTTGCATTTTTTTAATGTCCTTTCGAACTACTAGGTTGGCAGCAGCTGGGACAAGTAACGGGAGTTCACCCCATTATACAGCACTAGGGATTCGAACCGCTGAACTGCCGACCTTTCGATTGACAAGCTCAGCATCTTAGCCACTGAGCCACCAGTAATTTAACTCAGTAGTGGGGAAAGGGCTTAAGGAATGTGCTGCCAAGACAAGTCTGTGATGGCTATCTCAGGACACCTGACATTGTAGCACATTAATTAGTATTGTGGTCTTTGCAATTCAATAAAATCAATATGATTTGCATGCATGGTTAATACAGCGTTTACTGCATGAACATTTTTTCCATGCTAAGCTATCATACCAGTTATACCATCTAATCTGATGATTTCTGCTTTGTCTCCATGTCTCATATGATAACATTACTTCATGTTGACTCTGTGTTATCTAATGGAGAACCATCATCAATGAGAAACTTTAAGATTGGTGGATAACCAAAGAGTTGCTATGCTAGTGCCTACCTTAACTTTTGATTCTATTGATATTTTTGCATCTATTATTTTGCTGCATGAATATCCCAGCGTAATTGTGGCTAACACAATGGAAGACCAGATTAACGTGCCTGTTTTTGACAATCCGTGCTGCTGGTAACCACCTACCATTAAAGCTGTGTTCTAAAGATAGATTGGCTTTATCATTACTCTGCTGCAAAATCAAAATGGATAGGCATCATTACTCAAATTATACGTCTTCAGAAGGTCTTTCACGCAGGGCAATATTAAAAAGCCCATTTAAATGGAAAGCAATTTTCTCCCTTTCCTATTTTCTGTATTCCCTTAAGTGGCATTGAAGTAAAAGCTTTCCTTGGTGCTACACTAATTTTCTTTTCCTCCTTTAACCCAACTGTGAAATCATAAAACCTAATGTTCATGCCAATAATTTGTGGAGACATTTATGATGTTATGCATTTATTCCCATGGTATAATCTCCTGTGCTGCAAATAAAACAGGAATATGTGTTGTGTGTGCTATGAATTATATTTAGGAAAAAAGCCATTTTTTTTTTACATTTTGCTTTTAAACCTTCTGGCGCCACATCAATAATAAGTCTTTTGTTATGAACTTTGAGATCAACCATTATATCTTTTGGATTGCTCTGAAATTCTTGCATGTCAGCCATCTTTCACCCGTAGCTTTCTTTTGTAAATTTTGATTCCCATCCCTCTTAATAATAGATTATTATGCTTTTGGCAGTTACACCATCTTCTTTTGGCCTAATTTTGTTCTGACATTTGCATAAAATTATGCAAATGTTATCATATCCCAGAACTAGAAACAGCTGTTTAACTTCTGTCCGGAAAGACTTTGAAACTTCATTCAAAACCCATGGATTGTAGTCAACAGTTTATTTAACAAAATCATTCATTAATCTTAAAATTATTTTTTTTAGACACCCTGTATTTTTACTGCACTTTTTTTTGTTGAATACAGTAATGTTGAATACAGTAAAAGAATGAAATCAAATGAATTTGAAAGTGTCAATAAAAGATAATATTTATAGCTCGGGGTTGAATTGTGGAGTCCTTGGTGCTCTGTGAACTTTTTTTCTTGCAGACATTTCATTACCACACTAGATAACATTATCAGTATCACCACAGAATTTAAAAGTTATTTTTTTTATTCAAAAATAATGCACGTAAAAGGACAGGAATTAGAACACATTTTTTTTTGCAGAATTTAATTGGTATGCTATGTAGTAATAATATTTTACTACTGAGGACATGAAAACTGAAAAAAGAACTAAACTAAAATTAAATTACTAAAATTTAAACATAGGTAAAAGTTCCCCTCACACATATGTGCTAGTTGTTCCTGACTCTAGGGGGCAGTGCTCATCTCTGTTTCAAAGATGAAGAGTGAGTGCTGTCCGAAGATGTCTCTGTGGTCATGTGATCGGCATGACTCAATGCCAAAAGTGCACGGAACGTTGTTACCTTCCCATCAAAGGTGGTCCCTATTTTTCTACTTGCATTTTTTTAATGTGCTTTCGAATTACTAGGTTGGCAGAAGCTGGGACAAGTAACGGGAGTTCACCCCATTATACGGCACTAGAGATTCGAACCGCTGAACTGCCGACCTTTCGATCGACAAGCTCAGCATCTTAGCCTCTAACCCACCACGTCCCTTAAAATTTAAACATAAATAAACCCAAACTAATGACAGCAAGTATAACAACTAGCCTTAGAATTGAAAATGAAGATCCTGAAGTGGTGGATAATGTTTGCCTTTTAGGGCTGAATATCAATCCTAACTATCAAGGCACCAACAGTTAATAGATACACTGCAGATTCGCACTGAAGGTCTTGAAAAACATACTCAGATGTGGGGATATGCCTGTACATCATCACAAAGATCAAACAACGAAGGCAATGATTTTCTTTATGACACCTTATGGAAATGAAAATTGGACTTTGAAGAAGCATGGTAGTGTTGTGAGCTCTGAGGAATACCATGGATAGCCAAGAAAACCAACCAATGAATCATAGACTGCATGCATCCAGACTTCTCACTTGAGGTACAAGTGACTAAGCTCCAATTATCATTATTATGGACATGCTATGCAAATACCTAGCTCTCTTGAGAAGTGTATAACACTAGGAAAGGTGACAAGTAAAGAAGTACAGGGTGACCAGCAGCAGGGTAAATAAGATTTAATTATAGTGGTGATGGATGCACCAGACCTGAAGGGCCAGGTTGGAGGCAGAACATCCTGAGCAAATTCTATCTATAATAGGGACTGACATAAACTTCTCCAAACTCTCCGCTCTGCAAGGCAGGGGATGAGGGGAGAAAAGAAAAGAAAAAAACAATTTCTGTAGGCAATCTCTCCTGTACCTGATGCCTTCCCCCTACACATCATGTATGTTCATATACAGTAACAGTAACAGAGTTGGAAGGGACCTTGGAGGTCATCTAGTCCAACCCCCTGCTCATGCAGGAGACCTATACTAGGGATTTGAACCGCCAAACTGCCGACCTTTCTGATCGACAAGCTCAGTGTCTTAGTCACTGAGTCACCTAGTCAGGCTATACCATAGTTGTCAGCTGTTTGGGGGATAGATATTGATCTTCCCCACCCATCTTGACTTTGGTCAATCAAGGCTTTGATGTAACTTTTTAAAATAAAATAAAGAAGGTGTAGACTAGGTTGTCAGCCTTAGCCATACCTGTGCCATATGCAGCATCCCAGCTACCATCAGTTTTGACACATTTTGCCACTAAGTGACAGGCATAATTTTATTCAAACGAGGTTCTCTAATTCGGAGACTACCTTGCGGTATACTTGAAGCCTGCATCCCATTAACTAGGAGATAACCCAAACTACTGACATCCACTCCGGGTGCAAATCTGCTCCTGAGTATTATGTTAATGTTAATACAGCATCAATACATAGTACAACTTTCTATCTTTTCATCCCTTGACAAATGTGTTAAAGCAAAGTCTTTTATGCATGAACATACTTCTATGTCATTTAATAATTTAGATGACTACAACTTCATTATGTGCAAATTAGCCTTAAATTCATCATTACTTTCTTGGATCATTCCGACTTGGGTACTGTTTTCACAGCCTTTTATAGGAGATAAATTTTGCAACGCACAAGCCTTTGCCAGCATTCTTGTGTCCAAAAGGGATATTAAAGCTCCCCCCCTCATTTCAACAGCTGAACGTAAGGGAATGCTTTTATACATGGCTTCCAGCTGGCATTTCCATGGAAACAGAGAACTTGATTATCCATTCACTCACATGTGTGTAAATGGGTGAATAGTATTTCCCATCACAGAACGTTTGTGAAAAACTGAAAAAAAAAGGAGAATCAAGCCATCTCTTCTTTCTGGAGTTTGTCATTGAATACATATTTCTATAGCAGCTGTATTTAAACCCTTGAACTGACTGGCAGAAACAAAGACGTATATTGTATTTCAGAAGGGAAATTGATATTTGTATCATTATAGCAATGCCAATTTATCCTATTTATTTCTATATCTGTGTGTGTGTCTCTCAATATATTCCTAAATCCAGCGATTAATGAGTTACTCTTTCATAAAAATTCTATGACATTACGGGGTTACTTGGTTTATATCTCAACTGTCCAGCAAAAATTATATTAAAAGTAGCTCACTATAAAGTATAAAACAATAAACAAATAAATAAATCAAAGAAAAATACTTCTAGAAGAATAAGATTAGAAGTTCAAATTTTCAGCTAGGAAATATAAAGATTAAAGAAACAGAACAAAACTCTTATGGTAAGACTGAAATGCTACTGCATCTTTGAGCAAGAGTTTGGCACATGTCCCTTTTTGCTGTGAGGTGTAATTTCAAGGTTGCTCACATCTATACTGCTGAGCACAAAGTAATGATTCATGTTTCTGTAGTTGAATATTTGCCATGGTTTCTCACAGAAGGAAAAACAGAACTCCTGTCACTTTCTTGAGAAACACTGAAATAATTCAGAGTTTTTTTCCTTGGTATTGCTGTGAACCAAGAATTGTCTTTCAAACCGTTCAACTTCCATTCCTGCGTACTTGAAGCAGGCATGTTCCCCAAAATTTGGACATTGGAAATGTGGTAAAAGTTGCCAACTTGCTTGAGCTGTAGTGTTGTTGCTGTAAAGAACATTGGAAACAAATATTTGCAAGATACTGTATATCATGGTTTCCTTCAGCCTGAAGGTCCTGGAAGAAGAGTTATGGAAGTTCACCATCATATTCTGAGGAGCAGAAATGTCTCTCTAGTGGCTACAATGAAGAGTGAAAAAGGATGTTGTGGGGGGGCGGGGAATAAAGTACAACAGGGACAGACTTGAACTGAAGAAGCTTCTTGGATGAGAAGCAAAATGTCTTCAAGGAAAAACAAAGTCCACTTGCCTTTTGAAAAGTGCCTTTGGGATGGACATATTTGTTTTGTCTGACATTTCTGGAGAACTATTTTTCTGTACTAACCATGCCAAATATTGCCTGAATAATTCTCTATAAAGTGTTCCTTAAACTATTGGTATGCTGATTTTACTGTTTTACAGAGCTAGAGCTATAAGACCAACTGAGGCAAATCAGCAAAGATCACAACCATGAATCTTTTACATTTATTCATGGCGTAAAAATAGCTGAATTGATCCTGACAATGTTTGCACACTTGTATAATTTTGGAAAGCAGTGTTAAATGTTTCATGCTCACCCAGTTCAGGGAATGTCAAAAAAGAAAATATATACTGTACCTGAAAAAACCCACCTTGATTGCTGCTGTAAGCAATTTTGCATTGTAAATGAAAAAAGCAAAACATATGTCAGCCATGTCTTGAAGCTTCTAATATAAGTCTATCTTCCTCCTGCCTTCAGTGTGTGTGTGTGTGTGTGTGTGTGTAGATAAGGATGGATATTATCCTTGCTTACACTGGCTAGCATCTGTTGCCCCCCCCCTGCCCAGAATATTTATGGGAGTAATAAAAATCTCAAATTCACTGTCCCCAGGGGTCTGTCTAGAGTTTATTTGAATTATATTTATGTCCTATGCTTTGAAATCAATGGAACTTGAGTCATAATGAAATATTCACACCTTTTCATAATAAAAGTCCTAACAGGAAACTTCCTGATATGCACTCTAGGAGACAGACTTTACCCCTGACAGAAGATTACTCCTTGATATGAAAATTCATAGACGTGTTTGGTAGGACAGAGTTATGTTGGCAGTCTATTAGACAAGTTGGGAAAAGGTTGAACAGAGACATCTCTAATTGGTTTGTCAAATGGAGACTGCCTGCTACAATACTGTAATTAATTATATCTGCTTAACCTGCTTGTATTCCTTTTCTAGGAACTGGACTGGAGATTTGTTAATATTGCCACATCCCAATACGTATATTCTCATGGATCTATACATTGTTCAAATAAATAAAAATAAACAAAATGTTACTTTCACCCATGCCTTCTAATAGGCCAACAGAGCTCGCCCTCAGCATCTGCTGGATCTGAATTGTAAAACCGTGGAATACTCCAGGCTCCAAAAATGTTCTGAGATGAGGAATGAAAGACATTCAGAAAAGTCACTGTGACCAAACCATCCTAAGGAAGAGACAGTGCCCCAGAAGAAGAAAAAAGAACTACTTGACAGATTGGGGGCAAAGCTTCGTCTCTGTGGAGGATTCTAAATATGAATATGTCCTTTGTCAATGTGCCGAAGAGAGGAACCTGGCAGGGTAGACAGAGGAGACTCTGTCAATAGCATTGGCTCCTGCACAGCTCAGCCTGTTCACTCACTCTCTGCTTTTCACTTCTGCCATCCCAAGAAAATGCAGTGGGTCCTCATCGCCACCCTTCTTATAATCCATTATGCTCAGCAGGTAAGTAAGCTCTTTAGAAAGATGACCTTGTCATATCAAAGACTGATCTGTTTATTCGAACAGGCCAATTTTCCTTGGAGAAAAGGGTAGGGCATAATAATCAATTGCTTCTACTTGCTTGCATTAGTTGTCTGTGTGAAGTCACATTTTGGAGAGTTCTTGATGGAAATCCTTTTCTTCAAAGCTTTCAATAAATTGATAAAGTACAGTATATGTCTTTATGACTATAAAGAACCACACAATATAAGCTGTAGGGTCCTTTGTTTAGGATCGTCTTGTAGTTTCATAGCATGAACTAGTCACGTTCTAAAGGTACAGAATGTTATCAAGTTGCTGTCACTTGAAGTACATTTATCCATCTTTCCATGAACACGAAGAATTATCCAAACTTATCAGAAACAGGCTTTATAAAACAGTTAATTCTCTCATGTTTTTACTATGGATTTACAGAAGAGGCGTTTTGCTTAATAACATCTTTCCCTCATGAGATTTCTACAAAGTGCTGCTATTTTAATTTCTGCCCTGTGAAGTTAATTGAGAAAGCTTAAGTGTTAATTTTATATAATGTGAACACAAGAAGACAAAATTAGAAATATATTGTAGAACATTCAAATTATAAAAAGGCAGATTACTACTGTAAGGCATAAAATGGAGACATCTAAAAATTTTAAGGTGATCTGATCTGTTAGTCTGTTAAGCATATGGGTTATTAAGGGATAATTTTTATATATTCTTCAAAATTAAAGTTGTTTATCTGTTTTATGGTGAAAATGTGCTTCCTAAATCATGCTATAATTTAATTAACATAAATTAAGCTATTCTTTTAAATGGATACAGTGCAATAGGATTATATCATATGATATTAATTGCAAATTAGCTCTTTGTTATCTTAATAGAATGAAAATCTTACTTAAATTGGTTTGAATATTTCATAATGACTCAAGTTCCTTTCATTTCAAAGTGTAGGACATAAATAATCCGGATTCACACTACAGTCTACAGCAGGAGGGATTAAAGGTTTACCTGAATTTACTGATTGCATATTCAGCAGATACCAAATCCAGGCTGCAAAAATCTGGATAAGGTCATATTTTGTATGTTGCTTTTCTGCCATCTTGTGGTTCTTTGGATTTTTGCAGCTCAGATCTGCTAGCCTATTTTATTTTATATTATTGCTTTTTAATTTTATTTATAGTTGATTGCTCAACTTGTTAGTTTTTTGAATTCTGGAAAGGACTTTTGAATTAGATGGACTTCTAGTTGGTTAATTAAACCAGGATTAGAGCTGAAAGAAGCATTGTTATAGTGCATGGAATGAAATACAAATGAAGAAATAAAAAGGAAACCATGATCTTAGATGTGCCTGGTTCTCAAAAATTTGGCTTGCATGAAATATGCAAGTGTTAGGAAATATGCCTCCAAGTTAGGAGCGCAAGTAAGATCTTCAGCTTCCTGAATGATGCCAAATGTCTTTATTAAAATTATAATTTTTAACAATAAAATTATAAAGATCATTAAAATTAGGGGCCCAAACATTTTCATGAGCAGAAAATAAGATTTCTCACTACCTCAAAGGAGGCAAAATGCCACAAATGAAGAATGAAGCTAGCTTTTGTTTTATTTCAATTTAAGCAAAGAATCTAGCACTCTGCGATAATTTGGGATTTCAATTCAGAGAATTCTCAACTGGAGTCCAGGTTGGAGAATGCTATTACCAAGGATATTACCTTGAATAAGTGGATTCAGTCACTGCAACATGTTGTGCTTTGTTGAAGAAACTCCACATGGGTGGGTTTACAAATAACACCAAACTATATTGTTTTACAAATAACAGTGATTGCATGCATCCAGCAAGCCAAATTATAGTAGGGGCTAGAGTGTTATATGAACCCACTCTAAATGAAAAGTAATATGTGAAGTCTCTGTAGGAAAGCAAATGTTCTTTGTTCCAGAATATCTTAATTTGGTACTTTATTTGTCCTGCTACTCCAATAATCTTTGGTTAGTATACTCACTGGCTGTGGTGATTGGGGGTGATAGGTGTCATCATCTTCCTTGTCAGCCATTCATTCATGTCTGACCCTTGGCCACGCTATGGATCAGGATTCTCCATGTCCCTCTGTCTCACATCATCTCCTTCAGATCCACCATGATCATCCCAATGCCATCCTTTATAATATCCAGCCAGCGGTTACAAGAGTGGCTCCTTCTCCTTTTTCTGCTTATCACTCCCACCATGATTGACTTTTTGAGCGAGTCATTTCTCATGACATGACCAAAGTACGACAGCCTCTGTTTGATGAACTTGGCTTCAAGTGATCTTTTTGGGGAGGTTCAACCTAGGACTTCTTTGTTATTTTTGTAGTCTATGGGATGCGTAATAGTTGCCTCAGCACCACAGTTCAAAGGCATCCAGCCTTCTCTCCCATCTTCCTTTTTCAGAGTCCAGGTTTCACAGCCATAAGTAGCAATTGGAAAACTTATTGTGTTAACTAATCTTCCAAGTGCTATATGCATTCTGATCTCAGGGCTGCAGTCATCACTTTGGTCGATTTTAGAACCCAGGAAGAGATGAATTCCTTTACTGTTTTGACGGTGTCATTGTTGATCTGCACTGTGTGTTCTCTCCAGTTGCCATTCTTTGTTTTCTTGATGTTAAGATGCAATCCAAATTTTGGGATGATAGGAATTGTAGTTAAATCCATCTGTAATGTACTGAATCAGATAAGTACAAATGAATCTGTCTGAAAGGGGGACACATTTTCTGGTCTACATTTTCCATGTGAACTGATAGTAAAACTGTATGAAAACCTTTTGCAGCATCAACATCCTCCTCCATGAACTGCCCCGGTCCACAAAGGTATACTCTCAAGGCGAGTCAAGTTATTTTGGTCATTTACCCTGATTGGTAGAAAAATATAATAATGAATCTATTTCCTGAGGCACCTGTCTTGACCCGTCTTAAGATAATGTGTACCCTGAGTGATATGGAGTGTTTGCTTGTTTGGCACACATCCATCAACATCCACAGCCAGTGCAACACCAGACAGTCTCCTTCCATCTGGATTTTTAATGTATGTATTGATAAACCAAGCACACTTGACTTGGCTCTTTGAACCTTTAACAGAGCTGAAGAGAGCACACAGATACACAAGTCAATTGTAGTCCAGTTAAACCCATTTTCACTATGCCTGCATGCCAACAAGTCATGCTTAGACCACGATGTGACACAGACATCCTATTTGGCCCAATTTGCCTTGACATTCCTGGTAAGGGGTGGTTGTCATTTGGTGGTTGTCATATATTTCTGTAGGCTTGTGCCTCAGAAATATAAGAGGAAATGTCTTTTTCTGTGGCAAGGCTAAAGATTGCCCTTGTCTAGCTAGGGAAGATTGATGATAGACCTATTTATTGTCCTCTTGCCTTGGACCTGGCTCTTCAATGGCTCATGAGATCAGGCTGTAGGGAAACACATTAGGCATTACTATTAGGACGCCTAAGTAGACTTCTATTTGTTATGCTATTTTGCATTTTTTTTTTGATTTTATTTATATGCCGCCCTTCTCCGGAGACTCAGGGCGGCTTACAATGCGTTAAGCAATAG
>JANHZT010009430.1:252681-264579 GCA_032468215.1 Stegonotus admiraltiensis | reverse complement strand
CTGGTGTAACGATGATACAATATAGAGATATGGAATTTGCTTTAAGATTTAGAGGGGTGAAGGAGAAGTCTTAAAGTTGCCAAGGTTGGACATCCCTGATCTACAGGTTTCCCAGTAGCTTCTTTTAGGCAAGGAACATCATTACTCCAAATTGAAAATGAAGCAGGGCTTGCCTGTCCTTTGATCTGATACTAGGCAATATAAATAAAAATACTTTACCTGAATATCTCTCTCCAGTTGTAGCAGGTGATATCTGTGCCAGGTGAGAAATGCTGGTCCTTCATGGGAGAAATCTACTCCAGCAAAACTTCGCTGTCCAGGCCCAAGATAAGTTTTTCTGACCGAGTAATAATGAGACCACACAAAATAGTTATAAATGGACACATTTTCAAATTGTGGAGTATTGCCATCAGGACCCAAGATCTCCTCATGTCTCCTGGTTGCGATCATAAAGTCAGGGTGTGTTGTAGTTTTGGCTTGCTGTAAGACTCTTAGAAACTCTGTCTTTTCTTCACTACTAAAATCCAGAAGATTTCGTCTAACTGGAGAGCAAGGAAATAGAATTAAAACCATATTAAAGGAACAGTGGAAATATCAACAGAAAACCAAAAATACATCAATATCCTGGTTAAAAAAGTTCTCAAATAAAATCACATTTCAACAAGATGTTGGACCTAGAGAAGATGGATAAAAATAGTTTAATATTTTGAAATAAAATATAAAACCAGAATGCAGGCTGCACAGAAGTATAGGCTATTATATCATATAATTTAATTCAATTTAGTTTATACATTAAGCCAGAGATATTAAGGAAGGCTTTTATAACTTCTATAGTTCGAAAGTATGCAAATGCAAGTAGATAAATAAGTACCACTTCGGTGGGAAGGTAATGGTGTTCTGTGATGTCATGCTGGCCACATGACCACAGGAATGTCTTTGAAAGTGTTGGCTCAATGGACTTGAAAGGGAGATGAACACCTCCCCTCCCCATAGTTGACAACAACTAGCGGAGTAAAACCTGCTGGGACTCATTTACCTTTTTACCTCTATAAATAATGACTATTTTGGGAGCTGGGAATTGGATTAGGCTTTTGATGAAACCTTTTGGACTTTCTATGGTATAATAAAGAGTTTTAAATTAATATATCATCTCCTCACCCCCCATTGCAGGGTGAGTAAATACCTTGTGCATATAGGTCATTTTATGTAATGCAGTTGCTTTTGATTTGCTATACCTTTTAGGGAAAGGTATAAGAGATATAAAAGAGATATATGAGCCATTCTGCAGATACGTAGATTAACATATCATCTCATGAAGTTCATCAACACTATTAGGGTTCTAAATTCCACATTTCACTTCATACCATGAATTGGCTTATCAGTTACAGTAATATGTCCCTTGAATGTGAATAAATGTGGACGTAGGTAAAATGCCCCTTAATAAATTTATTTATCAGATTTATTGGCCACCCATTTTACCAAAGGGTAACTCTTGGTGGAATGAATGCATGATAAATTAAGACTTTTTCAGAAAGTAGAGGATGCGCAAAAGATTTAGGGCTGCATTGCAAAGAACACATGATGAAGAATACATCTTCATTATCTTCATAATGAAGATTTTGAAGTTACGATTTTTAGAAACTCTCCTACACTGCATATTTGGAATGAAGTTTTTAGTAAGGAAAGGTTATAGTAATTGTCATTTAAAGGTAAAGGTAAAGGTAAAGGCTCCCCTTGCACATACAGTATGTGCTAGTTGTTCCCGACTCTAGGGGGTGGTGTTCATCTCCATTTCAAAGCCGAAGAGCCAGCGCTGTCCGAAGACATCTCTGTGGTCATGTGGCCAGCATGACTAAATGCCAGAGGCACACGGAACGCTGTTACCTTCCCACCAAAAGTGATCCCTGTTTTTCTACTCGCATTTTTACATGCTTTTGAACTGCTAGGTTGGCAGAAGCTGGGAGAAGTAACGGGAGCTCACCCTGTTATGCATTACTAGAAATTCGAACCCGACCTTTTGATCAACAAGCTCAGCGCCCTAGCCACTGCATCCCTAAATTGTCGTTTGGTTTCACTTAAGCAAACAAACAAAGAAGCTGGTACCTAGGCTATTAAAAAAAAACCCCAACAATATACTTTTGCCACTGCAAATCTTACATGCACATTACAATTTGGAAACATTTTTTGTTCTGAATTGGTAAGATGTAGCTGCTTTATGTATTTCTTTGGAGTATTTACATATCACTAGCTCCACAAGGATCTTTCATGAAGTTAATAAAAACAGTTAAAACAATATATTACCATCACAGTCAATGTCTCTATCAAATCACAACCTAACCTTGATATCCATGTCCAGTGGCCACATTTAAATGTATTAAAATCTTACTTAATAACATCTGGGTAATTTCATTACAATTTCTGCTAAAGAGATCAGTTGTGACTGCACTTCTGAATCTCACTATGGAAAGACTTCATGTGAAACTCCGATAGGAAACTATTCCACAGGGATCATTCATAAAGCAAAAAAAATATCATGCCTTTATTGCCCTCCCCTGATCTCACATGGAAAAGATCTCTAAACACAGCATTTTGGAACAACAAATGCACCTAGCAGGATGCAATAGCTTTCCCAGATGCCATGCAATAAACAAAATAAACTCAAATTGTACTCAGAAGCTTATTGGAAACTACTGTGGCACCCTCAAAAAACACTGTTTTATGACATGGATAGCTGTCTCTTGCCCGCAAGAGATTCCCAAACTCTGCACCAGCTGCAACTTCCCAATCCCATGGAAGATACATTTCAGTCAACAATTTTATATATGATAAAGGTATTAGTATTTGTTGTCAGGACCTCATTCAGGAAAGGCTGAAGCTAGATAAAACCTTCTCTAGCTACAACCTTGACTGCTGTCTAGCATTAGCTGTGAGTCTAGGAGGATCCCTAGTTGTGGATTTTTTTATTTTAGCGACAGTATCTCCTCATTTTATTGTTACTGGGGCAGGAAAAAGGTCAAATGTCTTTTGGGCAAACACTAACCCTGTTTTGCAGAGATTCAATCTCAGTTTCTACCTATCCAATTTCTATTGGCCTGCAGCCAATTCCTTCGCATTCCTGGATTGGTTGGGAGCAGGAATATATAGCTGGCCTACTGATGGTTCTTCAACCCAAACTGGTGAATGACTTCTCCAAACATCTTCATGTATATATTAAAGAACAATTATAAGAGTGTGATGGAATGTGTACTGCAGCAGCAGAGGGGGAAGATTTTGGCAGCTCAGAGCTTTCCCTAGAAAGAGATCCAGCTCAAGAGACTACACAGTCCCAAGCTGGATAGGGGAGGAGAAAAGCTGTTAGGGGCAACCACACCCTAGAATCTCTCAAGATAAGTTAAATAGCTTAGAAATTTATAACTTTAGTTTGGCAAGATTCTGTTTATTGGGTGTCTAACACATTGACATTAAATCCAAGCCAAGAGATGAGACACTGAGATCCAGCTGAGTCCAACCCCTTCTTAACTTGAACCTAAATACAAGTAGTCCTCGATTTACAACAATTCATTTAGTTACTGTTCAAAGTTACAACAGCACTGAAAAAGTGAGTTATGACTATTTTTCACACTTATGATCGTTACAGCATCCCCATGGTCACATGATCCAAATTCAGACGCTTGGCAACTGGCTCCTATAACAACCTTGTTACTAACTTAACATGAGATGATTCACTTAACAACTGGGGCAAGAAAAGTCATAAAATTGGGCAAAACTCATTTAACAAATGTTTCACTGAGCAGCATAATTTTTGGACTCGATTGGGCTCCTAATATATAGGACTACCTATATATCCTGAGAGATTCTAGGGTGTGGTTACCCTGAACCTCTTCCTTCCTCCCCCATCCAAATCATGACTCTTGATCCGAGCTTCTTTTGTGGAGCTGGCAAAATCCTTTCTGCTCTGCTGCTATAAGTGTACATTCCATCACAGAGAGTAACAAATCATCACTGCCTGGATGGCTTTTCTTTCCCATAACCAACTGGTACTGTCCACTTAGGAAGGAATGGAATCACAATAAAACAGTGCCTGCACTCTTATAGATGCTATAGAAAATACCATGGTCAACAGTCTTGAAAGCTGTTGAGAGGACCAAAAGGAAGAGGAGGGATGCACTTCTTTTATCAGGTCCTGATAAAGGTCATCCACCAGGATGAATGAAAGTTGATTCTGTCCTTTAAGGTAAAAGGTAAAGGTTCTCCTCGCACATATGTGCTAGTTGTTCCCAACTCTAGGGGGTGGTGCTCATCTCCGTTTCAAAGCCAAAGAGCCAGCGTTGTCCGAAGATGTCTTCGTGGTCATGTGGCTGGCATGACTAAATGTCAGAGGCACACGGAACGCTGTTACCTTCCCACCAAAAGTGATCCCTGTTTTTCTACTCACATTTTTACATGCTTTCGAACTGCTAGGTTGGCAGAAGCTGGGACAAGTAACAGGAGGTCACCCCATTACGTGGTGCTAGGGATTCAAACTGCTAAACTGTTGACCTTTCGATCGACGAGCTCAGAGTCTTAGCCACTGAGCCACCACATCCCACTTCTGTCCTATATACAAGCCTAAATGTTGATCAAAAGAAATCCAGATAATCTGCTGCATTTCCCAACATACCCAATGTAACTTCTGAAGGTTCTAAAAACTGTTCTTTTAAAAAAAAATCTGAATTTTCACTTCTTCCTTGGTTTTTTGATTCAACATGAAGTGTTTATTTATTGGATGAAATCATATACTGGGTTTGAGCAGGATCATTTTTATTGTTCAATGAGAACAACAAAAAATGCTGTTGAAAACAAATTCTTTTGCTGTGTTTTGAGATCATCTCAGACGCATGCATTAAGTACCTTCTTTTTACTAAATATTGTTATGCGCTCACATTCTTTCATCTGGCTGAATGTCTTGGGAATTATTCAAATTCCATGTAGCATTAGAAAGACAAACAAACAGCCATTTCTAGGAATCAAGCAACATAAAAAAACCTCGCTTAGAATAATTCTTAATAATTCTTAATGGCTTGAATAGAAAGACATTGCTATAGGGCTGTTGTTTATGTCTTCTACTGACTTTACTATTTATTTATTATTTATTATTAAAATTTATATGCCGCCCTTCTCCTGTAGGACTTGGTGTGGCTCATACAATAAAAACAACAACAATAAAATCCTAAAACCAATCCACGATTAAAATCCGCAAAATTAAAACCCTCATAACCGATCAGGGAGTTTGCTGAAAGAGCCAGGTCTTCAGGTCAGCATGGAAAGTGCAGAGGTCGGGGGCCGTCTGCAGCCCAACGGATAATCCATTCCAGAGGGTCGGTGCAGCCACCGAGAACGCCCTCATCCTGGGGGCCGCCAGCTGACATTGTCTGGCCGACGGCACCCAGAAGAGGGCAGTTCTATGTGAACGCACTGGGCGGTGGGAGGCCGGAAGGAGGTGGTCCTGCAAGTACCCCAGGCCCATGCCATGAAGGGCTTTATAGGTAAGTACCAGCACCTTGAAGTGGGTCCAGAAGGCCACTGGCAGCCAGTGCAGCTCGCGCAGGAGAGGTGTTACACGGGAGTAATGGGAAGCTCCCGTAACAACCTGTGCAGCTGCATTCTGGACCAGCTGGAGCCTCCAGGTGCACCCCAAGGGCAGCCCCATGTAGAGGGCATTGCAGTAGTCCAACTGAGAGATAATGAGAGCTTGAGTGACTGTACGGAGGGCATCCCTGTCTAGGAAGGGCCACAACTGGCGCACTAGGCGGACCTGTGCAAACCCCCCCTTGTCACGGCTATTAGATGATCCACCAAGGACAGCCGTGAATCAAGGAGGACGCCAAGATTGCGAGCCCTTTCATAGGGAGTAAGCAACTCCCCTCCCATCAAAAGTGATGGGGTAACTAGATCAGCGGATGCCGGAATCCACAGCCACTCAGTCTTGGAGGGGTTGCGTCTGATCCTGTTTCTACCCATCCAGACCCTACCACTCCAGGCACTTAGACATCACAGAAAGGGCATCCCTGGGTTGGTCCAGGGTGGAGATGTACAATTGGGTATCATCAGTGTACTGATGATACCTCACCCCGAAACTACGAATGATCTCACCCAACAGCTTCATGAAGATGTTAAAGAGCAGGGGGGAGAGAACTGACCCCTGTGGTACCCCACAAGTGAGGGGTCTCGGAGAGGGTCTCTGACCCCCCCCACCCAAACAAACTGCGTAGGGCCCAAGAGGTAGGAGGAGAACCACCGTAAAACAGTGCCCCCCACTCCCAACCCCTGGAGCCATCGCAGTAGGATACCATGGTCGATGGTATCAAAAGCCACTAAGAGGTCAAGTAGCACCAGAATGGAGGAGCAACCTCCATCCCAGGCCTGCCAGAGATCATTCACCAGGGTGACCAATGCCATTTCCGTGCTGTGGCTGCGCCTGAAACCCGATTGGTACGGGTCTAGGTAATCTGTTTCCTCCAGGAATTGTGGAAGTTGGTACGCCACCACGTCCTCAACAACCTTCGCTACAAAGCAAAGGTTGGAGATAGGACGAAAATTGTTTAAGGAGGTCAGATCCAGCGTTGGCTTCTTGAGGAGGGGATGAACCACCGCCTCCTTGAGTATGGTGGGGAAGACCCCATCCCTCAGAGAAGCATTAATAATCACCCGGATCCAATCTCCAGTCCCCTCTCTGGTTGCCATAACAAGCCAGGACGGACATGGGTCCAACAGACATGTGGAGGCTCCCAATCTACCCACAATCCTGTCCACTTCATCTATGGAAACAGGGTCAAACTCAACCCAGATGTCACCTTCAAGACTTGCTCCCATTTCCTTGTCGGACTCTGCCCAGTCAGAGTCTAACCCCGTCTGGATCTGGGCGACTTTGTCTTGCAGAAATTGTACAAAATCCTCAGCACTGCCTTGTAAAGGGTCCTCCCTCTCTCCCTGATTGAAAAGAGAGCAGGTCACTTGAAACAAGGCTCCTGGGCGATTTTCTGCAGACGCAATGAAAGCAGCGAAACAATCACATTTTGCTGCTTCCATTGCCACAAGATAAGACCTAATATAGGTTCTTAGCTGTGTTTGATCAGATTCAGAGTGGGAAGATCTCCAACAGCCCTCTAGGTGTCTCTTCTGATGCCTTATCTCCTGCAACTCCACAGAAAACCAAGGAGCTACCTGGGATCCCTGTCGGTGGAGAGGCCGCAAAGGGGCAATTCGATCCAGTGCCCTGATGGCAGCCCATTCCCAGGCATCCACCAAGGCCTCTGGCAAATTGCGGGAAAGGTCAGTGGGAAATGTCCCAAGCTCCATCAGGAACCAGTCTGGGTTCATCAGGCGCCTGGGGCGGAACCAACGGGTCGGTTCTGCCTCCCAGTGGTGTGGGTTGGCGGATGGAAAGTCTAGCTTCAGGAGGGAATGGTCGGTCCATGACAGGGGTTGAATAGAAAGTTCACCCCTACCCCAAGCATTTATCTATCAAGAATTTATCTATCTTACTGAGCATTTATCTATACTACCAAGAAGCTTTCAAACAAAATACATATTTTGTGACTTTTATATTCCTTCTCCCTCAGGTCTTCTTGCTGTTCTGATCATCATCCTCTTTGGCAATTTTTTTTAGTGGAGAAGAGGCATGAAGCTGGAAGGCCCACTACATCAGTGTGAAATAAATTAGCACTAGATTGCCAATCCAGTCATGAATATGCATACATTTATCAATTAATTACTTATGGTTTATTTGTTTTCTTCTTTTTTTAAAAAAAAAAGTCTGCTTTTCTTTTCAATTTAGAGACTTAGGCTTGGGTGAGCAAATGATAGTAAGGATAGATGCCAACACGTTTGTTATCTGAGATGATCAGGCAGACACCTCGTGAAGTCATTCTTCAAACATCAGCATCATTATTAGAACAGCTAGGAAAGAAGCACCAGGGAGCCCAAAGGGAGAACAGAAAGAGGACTGCATTCTCTTCCTTGCTATTGTGCTTACCTATATTAATCTTCTGGTCACAGGTGGGGCCAGTCCAGCCAGGTTGACATGAGCCACAGTTGTAACCATAAAAATTACGGTTGCACTGACAAGTTCGATTGAAGAAACGAAGAGGCCACTGCTCGCGGTCATCTCGACCATCGTGCATATATTGAGGTCCATGGGGTCGGGAATCTGCTATCACTTGTATGCATTGCCCTCTTCCAGAAGATGAGCCACACCGATCTGAACCAGGAATCACTCCGGGAGACAGGTCTGGGCAACATTCGCCTTGGATCAGCACATCCACTGTAGCGCATTGTCTTGGAAACTGAGCATTAATTGCTTCCAACAGGAGTAGTAACGGTATTGTAAGATGCATAATAACTTTGAGATTCCACCGAAGCAAAGTGGTAAGGTTGCGTCTCTAGGTATTTGGGAAATTCTCTTAATTTCTTTGTAGGAAAACAGGCTCTGAAATAAAAGGGGAAAAGGAGGGGTAAAAATCCCTTCCTTAATACGATAAACTCCTATTTCACCATTGCAAAGGAATACCTCGCTTCCATTTTTTTGAGGGTTGAATGCATGGGTTATCAATATCAACATTCAAAACAACGGTACCTAAAGTGTTGTTACTTTAGATTACTTAAAATAATTCTCTAGGAGGAGTAAGAAGAAGAAGACGTAAAAGATGTATGCAGATGATACACTGAATGATTGATTATGTATTGTATATTTGTTTGTCTATAAAATTAAAAAAATGATTTCAACAACAACAACAACAATAATAATTCTTGCGTCAATGCACTGTAAACCCCAGTATGGGGTTTGAAGAAAAAAGATGCATGCACACACTTGTTGCAAATCTAAAGGAACCATGACATCCTTTAAGTTTAAACATTGTTTTCATCATTCCCCAGAGAAAGCAGAAGCTGTAGTTCCACACAGCCGTTTCTATATTCCTATAATCAATCTATTTCAGTTCCCATATTTCTGTTGTCCTACCTTCTGGTTTTCCCTCTTCACAAACATAAAGGATCACAATAGCATTGTGTCCAATCCTTCAGTTATATTTCCAAGCATATCAAGCAAGAAACCTTTCCACGTATTAATTACTACAATAATAGTTTACAATACCTAATAGTTTTAACACTCCTGCTCTGATAAACATATCCCCTAGATTAACCTTAATTTCCTCAGCTCCAAATGTAAATTACATACATTAGGCACTTTATCACTCTAACTTTTCTCCAATGTATATTTCCTAAGATCTTTTACCTTTTTTAATTACAGACGTCTTGAGCCCTTCTCGGTAGAATTTTCCTTTCATTCCCTTGTTTTCCCCCTGTTTCTCTACTCCCGAACCAAGCAGTGCTAATTTGCTTGGGATAATCTGCTGTCTAATCCTGGTCTTGCCAACTATTTGGTTTGGCACAACCCTTTCTCTTTCTCTCTGCTTCTAATCCTTTTCTACCTCGATGGACTTCTTTGAATAAGTAGCTGAGCAGCACATGATGCTTTTCATGCTGATCTTGTGATTTTTACAAGTTTCAGGAAATGTCAAAGGCAAGTAATTGCAATGAAAACACAGAACCCCACACTGAAGAGGCTTAGTAGTTTTCATGCCAAGTGCAACAAAACCCTTGTCTTTCTCTCTCTGTGTGTTTTTGTTATGGCATCAGGGTCTCCTTAAAGCATCTGATAAGTGTACCCCTTGCTGAAAGGCCTAAATAAATAGAATTCAACCTTTCCTGCTAATTTGATTGTGCCATCAAGTTTTTGATTCTTAGTGAACACACATATAGATTTTTTTCCATGACAATCTGTCCTCCGCCTGTTCTTCCAAGTTTCCCAAAGGTTCATTCATCGCCATCGCAACGAAGTCCCTCCACTTTTTTTTTTGAAGGTCTTCCTCTATTCTCCTTCTTTCCATCTCTCTCAGCATAAGAGCCCCCTCCAGAGAGATGGGTCTTTGCATAGTGTATGCAAAGTTCTCCCATGGCTCAGTGGCTAAGACACTGAGCTTGTTGATCAGAAAGGTAGACCGCTATAGATTTTACGGCTGTTTGATGTATAAGACAAATGAAAAGAAAAAGGAAAAGAAAGGTCGGCAGGTCGGCGGTTCGAATCCCTAGTACAGGTCTCCTGTGTGAGCAGGGGATTGGACTAGATGACCTCCAAGGTCCCTTCCAACTCTGTTACCATTAAGTGTTGAACCTTATGATTCTTGATGAACGTATCTTTTCTTTTATGTACACTGAGAGCATTTGCGTTGTGTGCCCAATCACACTTAGCCAATAAAAAGTTCTATTCTATTGTATCTGTTCTCCGTAACGGCAGAGTTAGTGGGAGTAAAACAGTGCCTTCATTAATCAGCAATAAGATTGTTACAAATTTGAGTTTGGCCATCAGGTAATTTTCTGATTTGCAGACAAAAACCATGAATTAAAAATGGAACTTTTTGCTTTCTGTGAAACACAGAAGATGGTTTAAAGATAAGCCATAGAAAGAAGAGTGAGCAGGATAAGCCTACCCAACTGTGTGCATGTAGGAGGTCTAAGAAAGGAGCAGGAAAAAAAAAATCAAATGGGATTGTACAGGCTTTGGAAAACCACAACAAGGTAAGTTGGAAGCAAGTTTAGGGTGGAGTAGGAGAAATTTTGGATTCCAAGGTTCCTAAGATTTCTATAACGTCCACTCTGACTCTAACCTGTCCCAGAAATACCAACCAACTTAAAGTTATGGTCTAAAAAGATTTTGAGACAAAAATTAGGATTGGTTGCTTCCTAAAGATGATCGGAAGGGAAACCCTTTTCAGTTCCTGGAGTTTATTTCATTCTTCCATTTCAGCAGCTTTCCCAAAATTGCTGTCTTCCAAAAACAGACAAGAATTCTGGGAGCTTCAGACCTAATACAGTTGAAGGGTTCCAGGTTAAAAAAAGACTGCATTATTTTGTATTATTCAAGTTCTTTTTGGAGGTTTCCCTTTCCCACTATAGATGTTTAGACATTTTTCATTTGCCACATGGCAGATTGAGTGTGAATTATTCTTCCCACTCAAAATTCTCTTCTTGAAATTATTCTGGAGAAATTGGTATATTCTGATTTATTCTCATGATTGTCTTTTGTGGGTTATTAGTGTGTCTGTTTCATCTCCTGCCTTTGCGTAAAAAAACCCTCTGAAGTTGGAATTCCACTACTCAATTGCCGCATTCACACACACACACACACACACACACACACACACACACACATCTTTTTTGTCACATAGTAAAAACTCTGAAGGAATGTGGCTACCCCAAAATGAATTTCTATGCCTGAGGGCAGGCTAAAACCTAATTCACTCCAGTACTATTCCAACATCTTCATCTTTATATCACAGTGACTCTTAGAAATAGTTGTACAAGCAATCCCTAGACTGACGCTATCATCCCTTGTTTTCTTCTACTATTCCTTGTATTTTACTCCTACTCTTTCATTCTCCTGTTTTTCTCTGGATCTCTCCTCCAATCTTTCACATATATCTTTTTTTTTTCAATTGGTACCTCCCTCCAGGTGCAATGCACCCAAACTTTCATGCAGTTGTCTTGGTTTAAATGAAGTTAGCTTGCATTGGTGAAGGCAGTGTCTAATAAAGCTCTTGAGGGAAACGACACAAACATTTAAAGTTCAGATTATATTCATACACCCTACTGGTTTAGCATCAATTGTCATTTGCTCACACCTGTTGACTCCCTGTGAACTGGTTAGACTACTGAACTAGAATGCATCCTGGTTTTGTCTTTCTGAAAACAACTGAAGAAACAACAACAACAATACAAGGAGCCCTGGTAGTACAGCGGACTAAAACACTGTTATTAACATCTGCTGCTTGCAATTACTGCAAGTTCAAATCTCACCAGGCT
>JANHZT010009430.1:236895-249388 GCA_032468215.1 Stegonotus admiraltiensis | reverse complement strand
AGTTGTAGAAAAAATGCTTTTAAAAGTAAAAAAAAAGCCTCTGATGATTGTGCGGCTCAGCTGGGCATGGGGGGGGGGCGTTGCAGCAATTTTTGCTACCAGTTCTCCAAACCACCCACTTCCATCACTACCGGATCAGGTGATCCGGTCCAAACCAGGAGCATTTCACCCCTGAGTTGAAGAGGTTGCAACCACAAAACTGGCATTCGTAGAGTAGCAGTTGTGCTGATAGCTTTGGTCCAATGCAAATTCTGGTTGTTGGGATCATTATTACTTTGAGAAGTGAAACCTGCTCAAATATGCATTTCATATCTGACATATCAAAGAATCAATTTGCAATACTTAAGAGCCCTAAATTAATCCCCATTTCCTTTTGTTGAAGGATATGAGCATGGATCTGAAAGTTTAGGGAAGGTATAGCATTATGCAGTTGAGAGATGGATGGATTTTATAACTTGTAATGATTAATTTACAATCGTCAATGATGATCATGATATTTTTAGTACTAGTGGCAACATAGAATGGAAAAGTACTAATCTGCCATGGAGATCTAGATTCAAATATCAGAAAGATATGCCTATAGGAATTGGATACTATGTCCTCCAAATATTGATGAATTACAAATCCTAAGCTAACTGTGCTAACTTGACTACTGAGTGGTATAGTTCAGCAATAACTCTTTTCTATGGTATTGCATTATAAATTATATTATATTGATAAACATCCCTTTAACATTTCAAATACGATTTGCATAGTGAAATCTGTACTGCAGATAATGTTTTCTGAAACCAGCTCTTAGCTAAAATAGCAGTCAGCCGACGTTCAGATTATTTTTTTTAATATATTATGTAAAACTATTACTCAACAGACTGGATTCAGAAAATCCAAAAATTATATCTATCTATCTATCTATCTATCTATCTATCTATCTATCTATCTATCTATCTATCCCAAAGCAAATTCTTTTGAATAAGCTTTTATCTTATTCTGAGTCATGTGTTTATACATTCTTCATTTTGATCAGTTAATGATGATGCTTTTCTTGTTTTCTGGAGTAAGGAAACATTAATTTATTTTTATGCCATGCACCATAATGATATACAGTGATATATTGTAGAAGCAAAGAAATGCAATAACATTAAGGTAGGGAGTGCAGACCTGGAGTGCAAAGCTCCAGACAAGAATGAGATAGCAACAGAAGATTCTACTTTTAGTGGTCATTTGAATGTTTTGATCCCTCAGATTCAGTAGCTTTTAATGAATGGCTTCAATCACAGTAAAACTATGCCCAGAGACAAAACTAATATAACTTTTGAAATAAATGGAGCAGTGTGAAGCTTCCTTGATATAAATCAGGACTTTTCAAATTCTTTCGAGAGATCTTTCATCTCAACTCGTGAGTATCACTTCCAGTAGAATCTGAGATTATGCATCAGAAATCCAAGGTCAACCATGAGTGCAACAGAATAGTAAGCTGGTTGAACATGACCAATTGCAGATGACTAGACTGTGTGTTCCAGCAGCAAATAGCCCAGGCTCTGTATTACTAAAAATCAGTAGAAATTTCCTACTCATAAGGAGGGTCTTACTTGTATGTACCCTTGGATACATAATCTCCAAGCTCATCTTGTAGTATCTTCTGATATTGAAAATGGTTAGAAAGATCTCTGTTATTTAAACAGATCATAAAATGTGATTATTAGAGTGATTGGCTCCTATCCTTATTATGAACTCTAAAACGTCATTATATCTATCTATCTTCTTCTTCTTGTGCCATATCCATCATCGGACTTTGGCGATCATGTTGGCGATCCTATTTTTATCAGCAGCCGCACAAAAAAAGTGCTGTTGAGTTTTGTCCAAACCAGTCCCTTAGATTTTCAAGCCATGATGTTCTTCTTCTGCCTGGACCTCGTTTGCCTTCTATCTTTCCTTAGAGGATTAAGTGAAGTATGCCATATTTTTCCAGGTGTCACATCACATGTCCAAAATATTCTAACTTTCATTTTTTTATGGCTTTAATGATTTCCCTTAGCTTTCCCAGGTGGCTTATTATATCTATCACACTAGTTATTAACTATTTAAAATCTTTTCCCCCCCTCTCAAAATATGGCTGGGCACAGCACTGACTGGCTAGTAATTGAACCATCACTCTATCACACTAAATTGAAATTGGGTTTCAATTTAGTTTGCTACCGGTTCGCTCGTGTGCGCTCACGTGCTCACATCCGCAGAAGCACCTGGGCGGGTGAGTGGAGCCTCCCGCCACCACCGCTACCGGTTTGCCCGATCCACCCAATCCAGGGCAAATCAGTAGCAACTCACCACTGCATCACTCTTGCATCTCATTCTTGTCCATTCCTAGAACAGATTTGTAAGCTGCTGATTATTAATTTTCCATTAAGAAAGAAAGGGAACAAAATACAATAAGGCTGTAATCCTTTGTCCAATTTCCTAGAACTAAATCAAGTAAGATCAGTAAAAACCTTTATGTAGAAATGAATAGTTAGATTGAGTCAGTAGATGAGATCTCTGAGCACATTTTAGTAGAATTATGCTGGGTGTTAAAGCAGACTTCTGTAGGATTTTAAATATTTTTTAAATAAATATATAAATTACAAATTTCTTAGTAACTATGTTGCCTGGATGCAACCTTTGGACATAAAGGGAACTCATGTTTTTCATGGAAAGAAGAGGGAGGTATGAAGTGAAAGAATCTTAAGAGGCTATTTTATTTGATTTTTGACCATGGATTCCATGGGCTCCAGATGTTGAGTATGAAAAATTAGTACTGTCACACAAGACAGACAGGGAGATAAAAGAGTCAAGCTGGGAACATGCTAGTGTTAGATTTAATAAAGCTCAGGGATACAGTTTGGTCTTCATACATCATCGGGCATGTTAATGAAAAGATTGTCAAACATACATTTCTAATAGCTTACAATTACAAACTTCGGCTAAACTTTAGTGGCTGTTTGACTTTGACACTGATTAAGGGAATAAGTAATGGCGTCTTAATTTAGAGCTACATGATTAATAACTTCATTAACCTACCCTGTCATTAAAATTAATGAAGATGCATTATCCCTGGCCTTCTCACACAAATATCCCTTCGTTCTCTTTCATGATGCTACCGGAACCTGTTGTGATCTCTCTAAATGCTGGCTTGCTTACGTCGGTTGACCTTTTTCACTTCCAGCTAATATTCATGGGTACAGAGAGATTTAATGGAGCTCAAAGACACACTAAGCTGCTGCTTCTCTTCTTTCTGGAAAACAGGAAGTGGGTGTCATTATGTTTCACTGTTAATTTAACTGAGTGAAATAGATGGGGCTGACCCTTGCTGAGGGCAGGCGTGGGTAAAGCAGAGCTCATTTTATCTTGTGTCAATTTTGCATCTTGATTTCAGAAATCTGCTCCTTTCACTGGACTGCAATAGCTACATGAATTGACTTCCCATGAGAGATATCCTTATGCATGCAATGTTCAACTCTACTGTTTATATTTATTACCGAACAATAAATATAAACATAAGGGTAAAGGTCCCCATTGCACATAAGTCCTAGTCATTCCCGACTCTAGGGGGCGATGCTTATCTCCATTTCAAAGCTGAAGAGCCAGCGCTGTCCGAAGACGTCTCCGTGGTCATGTGGCCGGCATGACTAAATGCCAGAGGTGCATGGAACGCTGTTACATTCCCACCAAAGGTGGTCCCTGTTTTTCTCCTTGCATTTTTTATGTGCTTTTGAACTGCTAGGTTGGCAGAAGCTGGGACAAGTAAGGGGAGCTCACCCCATTAATGCTGCACTAGGGATTTGAACCGCTGAACTGCCGACCTTTCCATCGACAAGCTCAGCGTCTTAGCCACTGAGCCACTGTATCCCCTTGATATATTAATTATATATTATATATTAATAAATATACCCTCTTAATAAATGTGATTGATATATAACCATCTATTGATTTTTGTAGGCTGCTTTAATGATTATCCCCGCCCCCCAACACATGAACATATGTGTAATTTAATATGGCATATTAACGCCCCAAGTTATTTTTTATTCTTAACTACAGGTGAATGCCTTATTAAGACATTATGTAGAAGAAAGGGTTTTTTAAAATCGTTTTGCCAGGTGCACTGAACGGCTTCTATTAGATCCCAATAGATGAGTTTGTTGCAGAGAAAAGCAACGCAGATGAGGGTATGGAGGCTAAATCATATGATGAACAGTTGAGGGAGCTCAGTATGTCTAGCCTATCAAAGAGAAGCAGTGGACAGACATGATAGCTTTCTTCCAGTACTTGAGGGACTGGCATAGAGAAGGGGGGGGGCTGACTTATTATTCAAAGCATCAGAGAGCAGGACAAGAAGCAATGGGTGCAAGCTTCTTAAAAAGAAGCAGAAGAAGTAAGGAGAAATTTTCTGACAGTGAGAACAATTAATCAATGTAATTGTTTGCTTCCCTGAGTTACGGCTGCTCCATCACTGGAAATTTTCAAAAATAGAATAGAATCATTTGAGGAGGATGGTATAAGATTACCTGCCTTGGACTAGAAGACTTTCAAGGTCCCTTCCAGCCAGGGGTGAAATATTTTGAAGTCTGCTACCAGTTCTGTGAGTCTGCTACTGAGTGTGTGTTTGTCTGAGGCATGCCCGCGCAGTGCTAAAAAAGGAACATATTGAAGCCTTCCGAGCAGGGGTAAAATCTACTTACCTTCCGAACTAGTTCGGAAGTGCTCTTTCGCTTCACTCATGTGCACACAGACCCTCTGCGCATGTGCAAACCCTTCTGCGCATGCACAGAGGGTAGAAAACTGGAAGTAACGATGACTGGGTGGGTGGGTGGAGTCTCGCACCGCCATCGCTACTGGTTCTCTGAACCACTGGCCACTATCGCTACTGGTTTGGCCGAACTGATCTGAACCAGGAGCATTTCACCCCTGCTTCTGAGTCTGCAAAGGTAAGTGGAACAGGGAAGGGGAAGGGGGAATCCACTGTGTCATGCAATTTAGATTAGCTAGAAAGCAGGAAATCTGACAATTCTAAGTAATATAAATCATGCGACACAGCTGATCGTCGCCCAGCTGATCATCAGAAATACCGGTTTGCCTGAACTGGTAGCATTTTTTTACTACTGGTTAGCCTGAACCAGTCCTAACCAGTAGCATTTCACCCCTGCTTCCAGCCCTTTGATTCTATGTTCTATAAATGTAACACTGCGATAAGGAAGTCTCTATTTGTGGTGACATTAAGCAAATGGTACCCAATTTTCAGAGGCTCTGAGTCTTACACAGAAAAAAAGAGGGCAGGAAAAGATTAACATATATAAATAGTGAGTGTGGAATGAGGTCAAAATTTAAATTATTTTTATTAATCATTACTTTAATTATTTAAAGTTATAACAGGTGGTAGCACCTAACTGAGCTTGACTAATTTCAAAAAAATGTAACTGCTTGCTTCCCTGAGTTACGGCTGCTCTATGACTGAAAATTTTCAAATTTAAGCACAGTTTGACCTGGTTTGTACTTGAATCATCAGGAAATTCCAAGCTCAAGATTAGAAGTAGGGAAAAGGGCCCATGAGAAGGCCTTAGCAAAGGCCTGCCATGCATTATTCTGAAAAACAATGTTGACATGCCTATTTAGATACTAGAAGTTGAATTCATAGCATGGCATATTTACTGTTACAATTATTTAACACTTACATTTTAACATGCATATACACATATAATTCTGTACTGCATCATATCTCAGTTTTCCCTAGCTTGAATAAATTTCAAAGACCAAGATATTAAAAAAGTATCTTGTATACTTTGTTTCTCATACAGAGTATATTACCTATCTTCTATGCATGTACACTACAGAAAGGCCAAGATAGGAAGAAATTGGAAAGGTTGTTGCTGATATAAGAAAGAATTGGAATCTGATGGGACTTGGAAAATCAAACTTCAATGTTATCCTTTGGACCACACTTGGTGTGCTCCAGTTCTAAGCCAATCAGTCCCAACATGGTGTCCTTCATATATGTTTCTACTGCATTTCCCATAATTCCTAACTAATGTGGCCAACATAGAGCTAGGTTGGTTGGGAGTTTGGCAAGTTAGAATCCTGGTACAGTCGGAAGTTTCCAGAATGGGTATTTACTGTTTCAAAGAAACTGCTTTCTGCTCTTGAAAAAGTCTCCCGTTTAACGAAGACGAATGACATTTCCAGTAAAATCTGATTTTTCCAAATCAATTATGAACCTAGTAGAAATTAATGTTGAGAGCAAAATGAGTTTAGTGGCTCTTTGTTCGATAGAAGACAGAACTAAGTCAAACTAAGTGCCACCTTGTTCATTTCTCCACAGCTTTTGGTATTTTGTACTTGTCAGCCATCTTTATATCAAGCAAAGGCACATAAGCCACATTTCAGCTGCCTGTGTGGTTTTCTAAAAGATGCATATCTGGACACAAGAGAATGGAAGATGTGTGTGTGTCTGTTTTAGTCAGTTTTCTCCGTACACTCTTAAAGTGGTAGGGCATTTTCTACAATATGTAAGTATGAGTCAGCTTTGTGCATCTACTTAGGGAAAAATAAAACAAAGAGGAAGACTGATTAAGAGGAAGCATCATGCGCTTTAGATGTGATTCAAAGGAAGTGATCATAACTTTTACAATAGCAATATGAAATATCTCAAGGGGAAAGGGTCAGCTGATACAATTCTACAAAGCTACTAAGGCTCTGTACCACTGTGCTATGTGTAAAACTCCTCGTGAGCTACCATTCCTCTGTTTTATGGTGTTTAGATTTGCCCTATAAAGCCCCACTTTAAACTATGCATAACATATAATAGGAAAATTGTAACATTTGGATCTGTAGATTCTGCTTTATCAGCAAAATCGCGTAAACTGATTACAAAGCTAGACAAGATCGTGTTGCTAAGTCCACTGATCATTATGTAAAAAATACGACATACCTGTATCCGAAAAGTCATGGGAACACAAAGTGGAAATAGTTATCGAAAATGAGACAGTGAAGATCTTGTGGGAATTTCGAATACAGACGGATCATCATTTGGAACATAACATGCCAGATTTCATTGTTGTTGAGGGCCGAGGTGTACAGATTATTGAGACGCCAGAGTTGAAGAAAAAGAACTGGAAAAAATCATGAAATATCGCGACCTGGCCATCGAAACTACATGGCTATGGATGAAATATGTAACAGTGATACCCATTGTCATTGGGGCACTTGGTACCATGTCCATGAATTTTATAAAACACATCAAGAAATTGCAGCTTCCTGCAATAACACCAGTGGAACTGCAAAAAACTGCGCTACTTGGAACATCATACATTTTAAGAAGGTACTTGGTTGATACCTAACATGTGTGCAGCAACCTGTATCAACCATTAGCACCAGTCAATGCTATTTGTGATGCATTTTTGAATGTTCAGTTGACTGAGTTTGATATTTAATGAATAAAGATAATAAATAAATAAATAAATAAATAAATAAATAAATAAATAAATAAATAAATAAATAAATTTAAAAAAAATCTGTGCTTTGGCATGATTCCACAGATTGAGCATGATGATCTGGAGACTAACAAACACATGGTTAAACTAGATATCTAAATTATATGAGATTCTGCTCCAACTACTAATTTTATTAACTTAATTATAAGCATACAATGGTCCAAACTGCACTGGTTTGATTGTATGAGAGAGGAACACTCTATTCTTTTTGCCCAGCCCTCTCATGAATAACTAAACATCTCTATCTCTGTCCTACCCTATCTTTGCCAATAGAAGAGAATATTTGTAGCTCAGGGTTGAACTGTGGAGTCCTTGGTGTTCTCTGACTTTAGTTGTTTTCATGCAAACATTTCATTGCCCATCTAGGTAACATCATCAGTGTTAAAAGGGAGTGGGTTTGCTCTCTTTATATACAAGTGACTTGCCCTCTCAGTGTTGGTAGCAGTAGTGGGTTTCAATTTTGGTCACTACCAGTTTGTTTGCGGGCGCGCACACACCCACGTACGCGTGCAACGCTTCTGCGCACGTGCAGAAATGTCCAGGCGGGTGGGCGAAGCCTCCTGCCACTGCCACTACCAGTTCACCCAATTCAGGGTGAACTGGTAGCAACCCACCACTGGTTGGTAGGAATGTTTTTGATGGTTCCTTGATTAGGCTCTTGTTTACTATTGGATCGTTTGTCTGAGTTGGCTGTTCCTTGAATGGGGTATTGTTTTCTTTTCTTTTTTAAAAAATTTATATGCCACCCTTCTCCGGAGACTCAGGGTGGCTTACAACGCGTTAAGCAATAGCCTTCATACTTTTGTATATTTTATACAAAGTCAGCTTATTGCCCCCACAAACCGGGTCCTCATTTTACCTACCTTTGAAAGGATGGAAGGCTGAGTCAACCTTGCTTGATTGTTGGTCTAGTTAGTATATTTATTTCCTCCACCGCACAATCCTGGGAGACTACCTGAGATTTCTTGGTAGTTCCTTATCCAAATACTAACCTGTTCTATGTGTGTTTAGTTTTTTTGAGATTAGCCATGACTGACTTGGAGTTGTGTGTGTTGTAGCCAGGAATTCTGCTTTTGCAATGGAACGTTTTTTCTACAGCCCATTTGCATTGCTCCAAATCAGATATGAAGCATTTTCTAACTCTTTGGAGCAATTTTTTTTTGGGGGGGAGCAGGGGGAAAATTGAAAGAAATATCTATTTTTCTATTGCGAGGAAGTTATTGAATCAATAAATAATACATTTGAACTGTACATTTTTAATATGAAAGGACTGATTCTAAGCCACTTCCTTGAAATTAAAAAAAACAAAAAACAAAAAACCAATAGGCATGGTCAAATGGCAAAAATGTTTGGCTTATACCTTGTGAGGACTTGGAACTTGTGAAATAATTGACGGTGGCCTTTGGGCTTGTCAGGGAAAAAACAAGAATGCTGTTTGGTCTTTCAGCTTTGAAAACTGAAATGTTGCATCCTGTAAGAATGGAGAGCTGACAAGACGTTGTACTAGGAAAGAAAGAAAGCTGTCTTCTCCCATCAGAATTCAAAGCAACTCAGAAAGCAAAGAAAGCAGAAAAGTGATGGAGTGACTTTGCATGATAATTGGTGGAAAGAAAGTCTTCCATGCTTCTCTCTCACAAAACGAAGAGAGGTGCATTCACAACACAAATGCCACATTATCTGGTAAGGCTAATGCTAATGCCAATGAAAAACGCAGCAAGAAAGGTACATAGCAGTGATTCCTGAAGTATTACTCACCTTTTACGCAAAGAAGCCCTTTAGAAAGGAAAAGAGGGACTTCAAAAAAAAAAAAACCCAACCCAAAAAACTCCTCAAACCACCCCATATCCTAGAAGTACTTGCTGGAAGTGGACTTGGGCATCAAACTTAGATGCACTTTTTTGGTTACTTGGCCCAACAATCTCCATCTATAGTTTTGACTATATCTGGGTTTGCATTAATTTCCTCTTCTGCTGTCATAATACATGACACATATTCCCTACCTAGAATAAGTGATTCTTATTCTGAATCTTATTCAGAATTCTTATTCTGAGAGCAAATTAGATAGTGGGGCTAAATAGAAGGATCAAGGCCACGGGTATCAAACTCATGTTGTCATCATGTGATGTTTCACAATGTTTTCCCCATTCACAGAGCTGGAGTGGGTGTGGCCTGTGCATGACGCATCTGTCCGTGGGCCGTCAGTTTGACATCCCTGTTCTAGGCCTTCTCCTGTTGAAAGAAGTGGAATTGATGGCAATTTATCTACGTAGCTGCTAGCCTTCAAAGCAGACAAAAAATGGAGATGCAACGGAAAGGCTCAACTTTCTCATATATGTAGTGAACTGAGAAAGAGAGACCAGTACCCTTGGGACTCAGATGATGGGGAAAATAACATGTGTCACACCTGCCACAACTTAAATCTCTAAATAGAAATGATCCTTGGCTCCATTTGTTGAGACAGGTATAGTTTATTAGAGATCAAGTGTGTTGCAGTAGTGCAAAGCCAGAACTGAAAATCGCATGTCAAAATCCCTAAGTTTTACTCTTCCCTCCCTTAACTGTCTCTCATTGCTCCTCCCAGTGTAACCAATCCAGTTCAGGCAAGATGTTTCCCTAACGGTCAGTTCAAATGTGGCTCTTATGTGGCCCCCTCTTTCTTCTAGCTGGAGGACCTTGAGGCACCATCTCGAGGAGACACAGCACTTACTTTCAGTTCTTGAAGCATTTTCCCCTTTCATCCCCTCCTCCCCACGGTTCATGGCAGTCTGTCACTGCCATGAAGCACAAGCAAGCATAAGGTGGCACCTGGCAACATGTTTTTCTCTTCTTAGAGTAGCCCATTCCTGCTGGTCACTCCTTTATAATTTAAGAGCAGTTGCTAGTAACCATGTCCAGTGGTGGTATTCAGCCGATTTGAACTGGTTTGAGTGAACTGGAAGTGGAGATCGCGGGTGGGCCTGCCCCTTGCCCCCGCCACCTCAGCATAAAGACATCCTATTTAGCCATGTTTTCGAGGCCAGGCGCATGCATGGAATGCACATGCGTGAGCAAAGCGCATGCGTAGAAGGCCGGGTACATGCACGGAAGGTGCATGCACGAAGCGAGCATGCACACGTGGTGAACCGGTGGTAAGAACATGTGAAACCCACAAGCGGCTATGTTGTTTCTTCTGTACTTCTATACTTTCATACCTTGAGCTGAGTGTCTCATGGCAGGACCCTGTGCTGTTTTTAGATCGAAAAATTATTGTGCTATTGAGAGGTTTTGGACCATGACATCCATAAACCATTAGCAACTTGCTCATGCTGATGCTGAACTTCAAAAAATAAAATAAAAATCAAGATCATACTTGATTCCGCATCCCCATCTTTCTTCATCACACAGAGAAAACTAAACTTGCATAGGGTTTTTCCAATTCAGTCATCGTATTTCTTCATAAGAATAATCTCTAAGGCTAATGCTAGATTAAGGCTACATCTTGACATTTTAAAAAAGTATGCAATTTAATCTTTGTGGTACCAAAACTTGTCAGCTTGATTCCCCCCTCCCCCAAAGACATAGCTTTCCCAGTATTCTAGAATCAGAGGGAGGACTAATTGAAATTTGTATTGATAACACATGCAGCACACACAAATGCAAGCACTCACACTAATCCACATTTTCAAAATTCACTTCAAGGCTTTAGTATTGGTCCCCGCGGTACCTACACAAGGAAAATGGCAATTTTGTTCCAGAATAGTAAGCAGAACAAGAATTAGATGATAGGGTGGGAAACTGATTTTGTAATGACATGCTCTTTTGCTGCATGTTATGCTTCGAGATAGGCCAGGTTTCATACATAAAAGAAAAGGAGAGAAATGGGCTTCCTGCTGTTTCCTGCTAGCTACACAGTGCTACCTTCTGGCATCTTTGTCATTTATGAAGACAACTGGGGCATTCATTAGAAAGCCATGATTAGTCTAATGATTCCTAGCCAGAGTGGAGGGTAGGACTCTCATAGGCTGCTACGGTAATTACGAGTTTCCCACTTTCATCACAAAAATCTTAGCCTAACACCTTTCCTTCAATTAAACAGTTACGCTACTTGCTGGTATGCCTTTAAAAATAAGGAATGAAGATAAGGGAGACCTGAAGTTTTGCCTTGTGTACAGGCAGTGGTGGGATTCAAATTTTTTACTACCAGTTCTTTGGGCGTGGCTTGGTGGGCGTGGCAGTGGAAGGATAGTGTAAAATCTCCATTCCCTCCACACTTTATAATAGAATAGAAGCTATTATTTGTTAGAAATCATTTTACTGATCCAGCAAAATGGCAACATCTTCATGAAGAAGCACACATCTGTTCATGTCTTTATCAAGTACAGTTGTGTCTCATCCCTTAGCTCTTAGATCTTACCCTCCATAACTATTCTGGCTTGAGTTGTAGGATGCATCTCACATCTACTGGTTTCCACTGAGGCACCTACAACTGCTTTGCAAAGTATCATTACAGCATTACCCTACACCCCTTTCTGTAAGAGTTCTCGGCCTGTTATAAAACATAAAAGGCTGATAGATCTAACTTTTAAAAAAACTGTCGCCAGATGATTTAATCCATGCCTGTGTTCTTTATAAGAAAAAGGTTTCTTTTTGTTTTTTGTTCTTTTGCTGCTTTTGCTGACAAGGCATGTTGTGTGAAACATTTCCTTTTTATCTCTTCGATGTGGATGAGGCAAAGGGGAATGCAATTTGTCTACTTCAATTCTAATGAAAAGTTAGTGGCTGGTGGCTAGGAAGAAATGGGAGGAAAATCTTTCAGTGTTCTATGTGAGCTCTCTTTTATTGTATTTTTCGGAGTATAAGACGCACCTTAGTTTTGGGAGAGGAAAATAAGAAAAAAAAATTCTGCCTCTACCTACCAGAATCCATCAGTATTCATCTGGCTAGTGTCCTGTCAGTGTGTGAGAGAGTTGAGGGCTGTTTGGAAACTGAAACAGTAT
>JANHZT010009430.1:195815-217187 GCA_032468215.1 Stegonotus admiraltiensis | reverse complement strand
CTGCTTTCCAATTTTGTGCATAAACAATCCTTGCAGCTGTTATTACATGTATAATCAAATAGATATTTTCTTTAGTAGTTTTCTTTCTGGGAGGATACCCAGTAGGAATAGCTCTGGTTTTAAATCAGTGCGTTGTTGTATGATTTCTTCCAACCATATCTTAATTTTATGCCAATAATTTTTAGCTTCTGAGCATGTCCACCTCATATGATAATATGAACCTGGTAACTGGTGATATTTCCAACATTTAGCTGATTTATCTTTAAACATTTTTGCCTACAACCAGCATGTATTCATGAGGTCATGTGATTGCCATTTTTGACCTTCCCAATCTCTTTCTGACCAGCAAAGTTAACGGGGGAGATTTGATTTGTTTTAAGAACCACGTGATTCACATAACTGCAGTGATTTGCTTAACAACTATGGCAAAAAGGGTTATAAAATAGAGTGTGATTTTACTTAACAGCTTAGCAATGGAAATTCTGGTCCCAACTGTCATAAGTTGAGGACTCTGTATGTTTTTTCTTTCTCTCCTTCCTTGCTTGGTTGCAACTCATTTGAAATGGGAGCAAACGTGATATCTTTGCAATGCTGCCCTCTGCTGCGCTTGGGGGTAATCGCATTGTAGTGAACTCTGATTGCCTTTTGATCTCAAGACAATGTTTTGTTTGGTACACAACTGTTGTTTAGGTTGTATGTCTACTGTTTTTCCACCTGTGAAACTATATGAATGTACAGCTACACAAGCTGGTAGCAAAGTTTTGTCATTGCTTGCAAAATGCTTATACATGCAGAATAAATAGTTGGCTCAGAGATATAATTGGAAAGCTTCTTATCATAACCACAACATAGATTTCTTTCCCCCCACCTCCAATGACCAAAAATGTGGAGAAGGGAGGACTAGAGATTTATTTACCTTTTGTATAGCCAAAGTGAGGAAACATTTTGTTTCTCTGGAGCTGGTGGCACAAACTGAGTATCTTAGAGACCTCTCTACTACTAGCCTATGCTCTTTACCTGTCCTTGATTTGGTGTGAAGTTTTACACTGCCATTTCCTAGTTTTTCTGTTTTGGGTCACTATAGTTACCTGACTCTCCTCCAAGATAATGGTTGAAAAAAGCTAATCAATATTATGAATCTTGGAGCCCAGAGGTCCACAATCCATATTGATTGCATTTAAGTGGCAATACATGCACATCTAACACACTATATACCTTTATATGCTTGTACCCCAAACTTTGACACAAGTATGTAAGTTACAGGTTTTGCAGCATTTCATCCCTTTCCCCTTCCATGCCCCACAAGGATGCAAATGTTTGGGGCTACTGCAAACAGATTAACATAGGAATGACCTAGGTCTTATCATGGTTAGATTTGCAAGTGAAGAGAATACCGGAATAACAGACTTGGAAAGGACCTTGGAGTCCAACACCCTGCTTAAACTGGAGACCATATACCATTGCAGAGAAATGGCTGCCCAGTCTTTTTAAAAGTCTCCAGTGATGGAACACCCACAACTTCTGAAGGCAAGCTGTTCCACTGGTTAATAGTTCTCACTGTTAGGAAATTTCTCCGTAGTCTGTCTCATTCATGAAGCCTGAAGATCACCAGGACACATCAGAAAAAAGATGTTACTAGGGCAGGTTTCAGTGGTGGGATTCAAATTTTTTTACTACCAGTTCTGTGGGCGTGGCTTGATGGGTGTGGCATGGCTTGGTGGGTATGGCAGGGGAAGGATACTGTAAAATCTCTATTCCCTCCCAACTCCAAAAAAATCCCCATTTCCTCCCCATCAGCTGGGACTCTGGAGGCAGAGAATAGATGGGGGCGGGGCCAGTCAGAGGTGGTATTTACCAGTTCTCCAAACTACTCAAAATTTCCACTACCGGTTCTCCAGAACTGGTCAGAATCTGCTGAATACCACCTCTGGCAGGTTTGTGCCATAGTTACACCAAGTTAGGAAAGGCTCTGAATCAAAAACCTTACATGTTCAAGGACAGTAATAAATTGCCTTTCATTTTCCAAAAAAAAAAAAATGGTCCTAGTGGCCAAGATTTATCAAGCTGGTGAATATTCCTCCCTTTCTACAAAACAGGGACACCATTCGCTGTTGCTTTATCTCTTACCACTGGTGAAGCAGAAGTAAAAGCTGTCCTCAAAAACTCCCATAGCATTTCTATGTTGAAATCTCCACAGGCAGATTTCATGATATTGTTCTCAGGGATATTATTGGTTCCTCCCATTCTATCTCTTCCAACCACTCTGGAAGATTAATTTAGGTTTTTGAGAGCAAGAACAGTTGCTCTTCTCAAATCCCCCCTTCTCCAGCTGAATCCTTGAGACACTTTGCACAACACTACTTACGCAAATTTCACTTTCCCTGGTTTGTTTTGTTTGTCTAATCTTTCCAATCTCCTTTACTGCTAAGCATTTGTAAATAACTTAGCAAAGTGCCTTTTTTGGTTTCCATACAGTGTTCACTGGATCTTTAGGCACTCATTCACTTATTTTGTCAAGATGCCTTGGATTAAGTAGAAAGGAGAGTGAACTAAATTACATGGAGATTGAAAAGCAGTTGTGAACCCTTCAGGAAAGCTGTCAAGAAATTACACCATTATTTTAAAGGACAGACCCTTGAAAGAGCTGAACCAAATGATTGTCAAAGCAATAAAGTAAATTTTGAACTGCAAGTGGTCCATACGCTGCATCATTTCTGGTGGTTTAATCTCCCTCTCCTCATTCCTTTCCTCTCCGCTAAGTTACAGGAAATACTTCAGAATATTGCAGCAGTTATGAGATTTGTTTCATAGTTGAAGAAACTGAGCCTACAATTTGCTCAGGGCCATCTCTTGGGTAAGGTACTCTTTGTTATGCCCCTGTCCTGCACTGATGGACTTACTAGGCAATGCAAGCATATTAGAAGCATTCTGGCAAGTGGAAATACCAGCTAAACCTTCCTTGCCACACATAGTTCTCCTTAAAGCACCAAATGGGGGAATCAAAATTAAAGCAAGCCTAAGATTGATACTAATATTGGGTCTTCCAAAGTGTTTTTTAGGAGTAATATAATAAACTAAACACAAATGATGCTGGATACCAATAGCACATCATACAATAGATGATGCTACTTAAGCATAAGAGTCCAGGTGGCACAGTGGTTAGAATGTAGTATTGTAGACAGCCTGGAGCTCAATCCTGACTGAGTTAAAGGTTGACTCAGCCTTCCATCTTTCTGAGGTCAGTAAAATGAGGACCCGGTTGTTGGGGGTAATATGTTGACTCTGTAAACCACTTAGAGAATGCTTTAATGCACTATGGAATGGTATATACATCCAAGTAATATTGCTATTAAGAAATTAATTAAATTTTCCCTTCTATTGCTTTATAAAATCATTCTGCTGGGTAGGTACTGTATTATAGGATGGATTTTTGAAATGATTTGAAAGTTATGTATAATCTTCCACTGAAGGACTGAACTTGACTTGAATAAAGATGAAAGAAGCTCATAAAGAAAATGAAGAATTTAGGTTAACTGTGACAGCTTGAAGCTGCAAAGTGAGACACAAGGAGTCTGGGAACAGAAAAGACTGTTGTGTAAACACAGTGCCAACCACAACCCAAGCGAAACAGACTACTAAGAAAGTCTGTGGAAGGATGTGAGAAAGAAACCCAGGATTTAAACACTGGGCTTCACCCATGTGGTATATATGGCTGGACTCATAGATATTCCATAGAAGCTGATCATTATTACTAAGCTGTTTCTGTATCTGCAATGAAAATCTGATGACCATGAATCAAGTCGCCCATGGCCTGCTCTGGTAGCATAACCATGAGGCAGGTGAGATGAAGTAGTTACAACCCATTTGATAACCTCAATCTAAAATGTGCCAAGGCCTCATTTTCTGAGCATCATCCCAGAGGGGCTCTCCACATTGCTCCTGAAGACCACATCATGCTTTCTGCTTGAGTCGTCTCCTACACATGACCATCCAAAAAGCTGGATATGGAGCTTATAGGCTCATTTTCAGTCTTCGCACAGATCAGTCCCATTGTTTTTCATCTGAAGCTCCTGTTTTAACCAATATAATTTATGGTGTGATTTATGACTACAAGCTTGCTACTGGGAACACTTGTAGTTAGGGGCAGTCATTATTTAGTCATTATCTTTGTCAGCCCATGAACCTTTCTTGTTAGCTCACTAGACCTGATAAATCTCCTGCTGCTACTGCTGGACAAGAGTGCAAAAACAAGATGATTTTTGCTATCTGTCAGGTTATAACTCAACTCTGTCCATTAAAAGTTGTGTAGGTCTAATCTGTTGCTTAAATATGTGGCAGTTTTGGTGTGTACATCTGTACTATTATTTATAATTTACTTGAAGAAATGCCTTTAAATTATTTTTTTCTGTTTATCAATTTTATTTATTAAATATATGCCATTCATCTCTCTGGCAAGGTGACTATTTTTCTTTTAATTGTACTTTTATCTCATATAGTTAGAGACCAAATCTAATCTTGGGGTCAGCTCTCAAACCCATTTTATTTTTTTATTTTTTGTTCACCCCACTTTCCACATTTTTCAAACTAAAGTGACTTCCTAGCTGTGTAAGAACTTATTTTTTTCATTTTAATTTGCTCACTGATAAATGTCTTCTGGTTTCTTGAAAAAAAATTGCCTTATTACTTCATTTGGAAGGAGGAGTAAAAAAAAAAGCAACTTTGTTTTGGTAAATATTTCATACAAAAGGATGGAGGGGGGCATTAAGCCAACTTTTCAACACTTAAAAATAGTGTTCAGAACCCACGATCATGGTTCACACTTAATTAACTTTGTAGTGGTGATATGGAATATACATAATGTCTTTGAACATGAATTTTTTTTCATGTTCGAAATCACAAATTAGAATATCTACCTAATGCAAATGGAAATTTTCTATAATTTGAATTATGGCTCAACATTAGCTTTGTAACACTTTTTTTTAAATTTATTTATATGCCGCCCTTCTCCGAAGACTCAGGGCGGCTTATAATGCGTTAACCAATTTACTTATTCAAAGGGGTCATACACGGATGCTTAACTCATATAAAGACTCTAGATAGCTCACAACTATCCATAAAGCATAGAACTAAAAACAAATACCCAACAGGTACCATACTAGGCATCCTCATACTATGCAGAATCCATCCTTAACCTCCTTTCTAGCTCAATGCTTGAGGAAAGAACCAGGTTTTCACAGCCATCTGGAAGGTTGAAAGGATAGGGATCTTTTGATCTCAGGTGGAATCAGAGGCTCAAGCACATTTATAGGTACAGCTATATGAAATTAAGTCTGCATTCTTTGCTTGTATCTCCTCCTCTGTGTTTCTGCTTAGGTTGTGCCACTTCTGTCCAAATAATCTCAATTTATAAGAGGTTAACCTTCCAATTAATAATTATCAAGAAGCCCAATAAATACACTGGAAACTGAAAAAGGGAAAATAGAGAAACATCAGTTGAGGAAAAAGATATACATATTGAGCAGAAAAAGACAGCTGCATTTTTGTCATCCTGAGGAAATAAAACTTGTGGGGACATGATCACAGTCTATCAATATTTTCAAGGTACTTTGAATGAAGGAAGAGAATTATTCACAAACTTGGAAGATGATGTGACAAGAAAACTTGCCCAAAGCGAACAGAAGTCAGCATAAACTAGATGAAGAGGGAAAGTTTCCTATCACTGGAACAATTACAGAGTGGCAAATGGCAAGGAAACATCATTATAGATAAATATAGATGAACAGGAAGGATTCAGTTGGCGTGCTTCCCTGAAAATATATATTCTGTTTCATGCTTTCATTAAACAATGAAAACTTTACTTTGGTGAGATTTTAAAATTAAGTATTTCAATGTGGCTTTTCTTCTCAAAGAAAATTCAAGGCCTCTTACATTAGATCCTCTAAGTACTGCTATCATACACTTCAAATGTGCAATAAAAGCAGAAGAATCATAAATAAGACAGTGAAATCTCTCATACAAGCAATTGGGTTAATAAAAATTACATGGAAATATGGGATATATTAATAATGAAAATGTCAACAACAATGCATTGATGTAATCATAGCCATCCTGCTAATAACTAGAGATGAACAGAGGGACACACATTACCGAACGTATTTTACATTGACATTCATAATCTAGAAACATCCTGCTTGTTTTATTGCCTTAATACTCTTGGATTTTAGGATAACACAAGAGAATTTCCATTGACTGGCACACAGGTAGTCCTCATCTTATAGCCATTCATTTACTGACCGTTTGAAGTTACAACAGCAAAGAGGGAACACTTGGGTATAGCAGGAGAACTAATGAATGTGCTGAGGAGAAAATGGTGCAGAGAAGAGAGATGTGTAAGAAAAAGAATGAAAAGAAACATGGAGAAAAAAATGTCAGACCCAATAAAGGAAATTAAGATAGTAAACTGCCCCTATTTTTAAGAGTCATTGCTGTGATTTCAAAATGGTCTCCACTTCAGAAGTGGTATCTGATTGCCAATTTAAAATTCATATGTATCCAATTTTCGTATTTATGCCCAAATTCTGAACTTTTAGAACTATATACTCATTTTTTAAAAAAAAATATTGTATATATACAAGGAGAACAGCTAACAATGCCGAGCTTGTTGTTTCATGCAGTGTAATTTGTTGAATACTCAGTAAACAGAGTGAAGCCGAAGAAAGGAAGGCTTCACTCAGGTCCGCCGTCCAGATGGGAAGAATAGTTTAAACTGTTTGGCCAATCCATCTGTCAGCCCCTATAAAAGGACAAGCTGCCAGACAGGCTTTGCTGGGATTTACTTGTGCTAATAAAGAGCTGAAGTCACACATTTGTCTCTGCCTCTTCAATCTACCCACTATACAACATAATTAAAAATGTTATACAAGCCATCATTGAGAGTATAAAGTACAACATGAACAGGAAATGCATCACAGGAACAATACAGATGAATCCTAGAGTAACAGGAAACAACTATACTAGAGAGCTGCATATAAGGTAGATTTAACACCTGTAATATCTTCCCCTTTTCATGCTAACAACAAACAACATTGTAAAATTTCAGATGAGAACCAGTACCAACACTTCCTACAAGTTAAGCCTTTTGGGTGGTTGTGAACGTCTGCCACTATGGATGAAGACTGGCTCTCTTTGTACTAAGAGCTTCTCTGACCTCATTGAGGTGGCTGGGCTCTTCTCACCACTTACTGGGATATTCCACGTTTGACTGCTGTCAGGTATACTGGTTCGCTCAAGACTGTCACTAACATTGGTCTGTGGCATCAACACTGCATTTGTCAGATCCACGAAACTGCCATTTTTTTGGGGGGGGGGGGAAGAAAGGGACCCTTGCATACATTTATTCTTTATTGCTTTCTCCCCAATATATCCTGTATCCTGCAATCTATTGATTTATAACTTCTAGCCTGGTGCCCAGGTGACCTGGCAACTTCTCACCTTTTGGGGAATATAAGGAGTGGGAGGGTCATGTTGTTTGTATCACTTGTGAGCCGGCAGAGGATAACCCTAAGAAAGCTCTCTTATCACTTTCTCAGAGTACAGCCGGTACAATAATATCTTATTAATAAAGTATTGGCCAGTACAATAATATCTTCACACCTGTGGATTGGTTGAATCCACACTGGACTATTGGGAGAGGTTCCTAATTCCTTTTATTCTAACTGTATTGCCTGAGGGCCCTCAGAGCCTGCTTTGATTCTGTCCTGCTATCACTCCTATTCAATAGAAGGTTCCTTTTGAAATGCCAAGTTTCAAGAGTCTTTACTTTCTTGAATAAGGAGGAGAGGCCGGACCTTACAATATTCCTATTGTCAGTGGGTAAGTGTGGCATGGTAATACCAGGTGAATCTGGCCTGTCCACTGGATATTGAGAGTCCAGCTGCTCAGCCACATGCAAATCCACACAATTGTGATGTTAGAGAGTTCCTTTAATGTCCACTAGATAGGACCGTGGTGCTAACAGGACCTGTTGTAAACAGATACCCATTTTCCAGTGACCTGTTCGATCTCCAGGCAGTGGTCTCATACAGATTCATTCCCCAATATTCAATTCTGGCAGATCTTTGGCTGATTTGTCATATCTTGCCTTGAATACTTGTCTCTTAAGCAGTAACTGATTCAGCTTTGCCATTAGCTTGTGAATGACATGGTGAGGAAGTCACATGCTCAAACTCCCACTCAGTGGCAAATTTCCTAAATTGTAGACTTGTGAACTGAAGACCATTATCAGAGATCACTTTATCTGGGTGGCCATGGCGTGCAAACTGAGCCTTGCATCTCTTAATGGTAGTTTCAACTGAGCAGTCTGAATAATGATCAACTAATATCAGGTACTCTTTCCCTGCATAGTTGAACAAGCCTGTACTGACAACCTGCCAAGTATGTGACAGTATCTCATGTGACATCATGGTTTCTTTTTGTTGCAAATGTGCATATTCATTGCAAGTGGGACAATTGTTAACGAAGTCTTTGATTTTGCCTTGCATGTTAGGCCAGTAAAGAGTGTCACGAGCTTGTCTGTAGCATACCTCACCACCAATGTGGCTTGAGTGTATGCGCAATAACATCTCTGCCAGTGGTGGGTTGCTACTGGTTCACCCCAGATCGGATGAACTGGTAGCGGCGGGAGGCTACGCCCACCTGCCCGGACACTTCTGTGCATGCGCAGAAGTGCTGCACGCACACACAAGCACGTGGGCACTCACAAGCAAACCGGTAGCGATGGGTTTTGAACCCCGCCCCTGATCTCTGCTCGCAGTGACCTTGGCACTATGACTCTTGGATCCTTGTACAAGATACCATTTTGTATGCTGATCTCATCTCTGAAGGACTCATATTCCCTCACAATTGCAGGAACTGCCTCCTTCTTATCTGGCCACCCACTCAGAATGATAGCCTTCAGTGCCTGTAAAGTTGCATCAGTGTCCGTGTGCTGCCTGAGCTAATGTAGCCACTGATTTGTGATGTTAAGATAGTCTGCTTGATTGACTTTGGCAAAGAAGGTTTGTTCCAGTTGCAACAAACAAACTGTATGATGCTCATGCTGTCCTCCAGGTATCACCTGATCTGATGTGGCCCTGCTCAGGGTATCACTGATATACAGTATATTTCACATCCTTGCTTGTAGACAATGTTGAGGTTGTAATGCTATAAGATAAGCATCATGCTCTGCAAATGCTTGGGAGCACACAAAAGGGGCTTCTTGAATATGGCTATTAGTGGCTTGTGTTAGATTACTACAAGTGTTAGACTGCCAGGCATCAAATGTGTAGAGACAGCACAGATTCAGATGCTTCTGACATCGTGTTTCATGTAGTGTAATTAAAAATGCTATACAAGCCATCATTGAGAGTATAAAATACAGCAGGAACAGGAAATGCATCACAGGAACAATAGAGATGAATCCTAGAGTAACAGGAAACAACTACACTAGAGAGGAATGATAAAGCTGCATATAAGGTAGACATAACACCTGTCAGCTGGAAAGCTGACAGCCCAGGTTTGAGACCCAAGCACCATGCGATGGGGTTGAGCTTCTGTCCACCTAGCAGTTCGAAAGCATGCAAATGCAAGTAGATTAATAAGTACCACGTTGGCATTTCCTGCACCTTGGCAAATAGTCATGCTGTCTACATAACCACAGAAGTGTGGTTGGCACCTCAAATACAGAGCAATTAGTCCCAACAAACCTGGTTCTGGCAAAGGAATCTGACTTGGGCTTGGCTTGGCTCTGGACTCATGATCTGGCTAACAATCTCTAATCTTTTTTTTATTTAATTCCAAGATCTATTTTCTGCCAAAGGTTCACCTACAGTTGTGTGCCACCCAGAGTTGCTTTTGTTGAAATGGACAGCCTCATAAATCTGTAGAATAGGTGACAAAAGTTTAGTCTATTGATTCCCAACTGTATAATAAAGAAAGCAGATTTTGGCAAGATGGGAATCTGGAAGGTTTTCCAGTTTTTAAATGCCCCAACAATGCAAGATATAGTCTAACAGCGATGGAAGGTAGCCCTATCTCCATCCATAAATAGACAAGAGGTCTGCCCTGGGGGTGGGGTTGCCCCAACATTCTCCTTAGAAATTTATTTTGGGCTATTTCCAATTGAGCAATGACCTTCCGAACTAATCCCTAACTCTGTCCCATATAACATCTGAACCGGTGGTGAAATCTAAAATTTGTTACTACTGGTTCTGTGGGCGTGGCTTGGTAGGGGGGGTGTAATGTGACTGGGTGAGCGTGGCCATTTTTTTTTACTTTTAAAACCATTTTTTACATGTAAAACCATGTAACAAAATGCTTTCAAAAGACTCTGACGATCCCAGCTGAGTTGCCTGATCAGCAGGCAACTCAGCTTGGATCATCAGAGCTTGGATCGTCAGAGCCATTTAAAAGAAAAAAAAGGCTCTGATGATCACGTGCCTCAGCTGGGCATGCGGGGCAGGGGCAGGGATTTTTGCTACCGGTTCTCCGAACTGCCCGCCACCGTCGCTGCCTACTCGGCCGAGCCGGTCCAAACCGGGAGCATTTCACCCCTGGTCTGAACTACCACCTTGGCTTAGAATATTTTAAGCAGAGGGGGTAGAAGGGGTCTATTTAAAATGATGCTTATATGAACACTGGGAGACATGTTGATCAGTTTAGTTAAACTATTTCCCTTTGCTGAGTGTGGAAGCCGAGTGTGGAATGCATATATAGTAACAGTTCTTTAAAAATTCCTTTATGGTATAAGGAGAATTATCTATGTCTATCTAGATCAGTTTTCTCAACTTTGGAAACTTCAAGACATATAGACTTCAACTCCAGAATTCCTCAGCCAGCAAGCATGATCTTAATTGTCCCTTGTCTTTCCATTTTTATTGGAATGGATTTGTCCTTGGGTTGGCCCAATATTAAATGTGGCTGACTGAGGAAGAGAAATGAGTGCATATTGAAATGGAATTGGGAATGAAAATAATATCGGGAATATAAGCAGAGAGGATCCAATGGTCACTCTTCTTAAAATCTGGAAGAATGTCATCTTTATTTTAAGATTAGCTTTTGTGAATTTCTGAAGGTTCTTATTAATCTGTGCTATGGTTTGGATAAACTATTTTCAGATAGATTGCAGCTATTGAATCTACGTTTAGATCAGCAGTGAAATAAAAACAGGTCTGCATTATAAATCTAATTTCTTTGCAAAACTATTTTCCATTGTTCTCTTCATCAAGTATAAACATCTTCATTTGATCATACCGCATGGCTTACAAATTTTAAACCTCTATAATGCTTTAGAGTTTCACACTGAAGTGATTAGTTCTGAATCTTGATTAAAGTGTTAATTGATCCATGTTGGTAAATTAGCTCAGTGCTTAAGATACCAAGTGCATTGCTGTCATCTTTGTTTTCAACTAGGTGCTGGTTCTGTAAAAGGAAAACAACACCTTAGGTGTGAAAAAATATACAGAAATGTCTACATTATCTTAGTTAGAAATATATTTTATTCTGGTTGCAGTGCGCTCAATTTTGAGAGCAACTGTTTCCACTTTTAAATCATACTGAATTAGAATAATCCTTTAGATAACCCAGTCCCGTTCCATGAAGAGCTTTAAAGCAGTGGTGAAATCAAGCAGGTTCTGACAGGTTCTGGAGAACCGGCAGAAGAAATTTTGAGTAGTTTGGAGAACTGGCAAATACCACCTCTGGCTGGCCCCAGAGTAGGGTGGGAATGGAGATTTTGCAATATCCTTCCCCTGGAGTGGGGTGAGAATGGAGATTTTGCAATATCCTTCCCCTGCCATGCCCACCAAACCAAACCACACCACACCCACCAAGCCATGTCCACAGAACCGGTAGTAAAAAGAAATGGATTTCACCACTGCTTTAAAGGTTAAAATTAGCACCTTGAATTGGGCCCAAAATGGTACCCAATGCAACTCACAGAGTAGAGTTGTTTAATAAGTATGTGTTCTTCGGGGACTTCCCATAATTGCTGACACCACTATATTCTTCATCAGCTGAAGCTTTCAGATATTCTTCAAGGGTAGCCCCATGTAAAATGCATCATTGTAGTCCAATCTGGAGGTGACTATGGCTCAGTGACTGTGAGCAGAGCCTGCCGATCCAGGGAAAAGCATAACTGGTACACAGCACAAAGCTGTGTAAAAGCCCTCCTCCTCCTCCTCATGAGTCTAGGAGGAACCCAGCTTTATTTATTTTATTTATGTTTCTTACTTCTTAACTGCCCATCTCTGACAGAGAGGAACTCTGAGCGGCATATACAATATAATCAATAAAATTTACAAAATCAGAATTAATTGAAAACTAAAAAGTTTTAAAATTATATACAAATATAAAATTTCAAAAAGTGAAAAATTTCAAGATGGGAAGGGGTTAACAATTGTTAAATCAGGTGGGCAGGGGTTGCATATTGTGTCTGGGATGGTGTAAATGCCATTCAGTGCCAAAGGTGGCATAGTACCCTAACCAGTAAGGCAAGCTACTCCCTATTGCCAGAGTTCAGCTGAAGCCTCTTATTCCCCACTTAGGCCCTCACAGCCGCTAGGCACCCAGGATAATTCACTTATTTCGCTAAAGGCTAAGAGATTCAGTTGGGTATCATCAGTGTACTGAAGATACCCTACTGTTCTGTCCCCCAACACCCTACCTACCCCATGAAGACAGGTGAACTCACCCAATCTCCTAATGTAGATGTTAAATAAGGGAAAAGCACCAAACCCTATGGTACCCCGCATAGTAGGAGTTGAAGCTGACACTTATCCTCACCAATCACCACTGACTGGAATCAGTCCTGAAAAAAGGAGGCACACTGTTTGTGTACAGTAGTAATACTGTACTAGAGAACAATAGTAATACAGTAATTATGGAGGTAACTTTGAAAGAAAAGAGGAAAAGAAAAAAGAAAAGAAAGAGGGGAAGGGAAAGGGGAGAGGAGAAGGGAGGGGAGAGGAGAGGAGATGATGTAGGGAAGATTTTGGAATATAGGGCAGGAAGAGAGCTTGGAGGATCATCTAACTCAACCCCATCGCCCACCTCTGTCCAAGGCAGTTTTCCATTACTTATAACTCTTCTTTTGATTTTAAAAAGGGATTTTAAATCCAAATTCCTCATACTTTGTCCCAAATCAAATTAAATCAGATTTATTACAGTCAAAAACCAGACACCAGAATAACAACAACAAAAAGCAAAACAAATCCAAAATAATATATCAACCCTCAAACTGTGACACCCATAGTCATTAAATACTAAAATGGAAAAGAATAGTAATGCAAAAGGGCTTGCTACATTAGTTGTGTAAAGCGGCTATGGTAGTTTAATCACTTGTTTCCTACAAATTCCCAGTGCTGCTGCAAAGAAACTAGCCACCTGCACTGTAATCACAGTCTGCTCGTTCTTAAGCAGACACTGGAGATAATCAGTGTTGGAATGGCCAGGATATCTATTGATTATTCGCAGGATATGGTTTTTTTCGAATATCTCTATAGAAAGAGTATCGAAGGAGTATGTGTCCAATGGTCTCCATCTCTCCTGAGCCACAGGAGGTACTTTCTCCCAATAATACATCTTGAACAAGTTGTGTCAAAACCCACAGTATGGTTTAATGTATCATTACTGTTATTGTTATCTTCATCACCATTACCTCCACAACTTTCAGAGTTGAAAATCACTGATCATCAGGCTGTATTGTCACATTACAGACACTATCCTGCAATAGCATCTCACATATTTTCAGGAATAAATAGTATGCTCTTTTCAATACAAAAGAAATTTTGAGCTGTATGTCTTTAAGCAGTAAATATTCGTATTTTGAATGTGTTTCAAAGAAGAAGAAGAAATTCTGCAATTGTGGGAAAATTCTGTCCTTAAAGATTTGCACATATTTACACTTCTTTCCCCTAAATAAATGTTACTTTATGTTATTTTAAGGGCACCTTTTCCTTTTCCTTTGCTCTTTCCTTGATTCTACTATATCATGTAATCCCCCATCTCGCAGTCAATATGCTCACCATTCAAATACTTGGGGCATTTCTGCCAAAGATTCTTCCATTGCATCTAAAATATGTGATCAGCTGTGAACAGAAATGTCTGTATAAAATGATGACAATGTAACAGAGAGAAAATGGAAGCAAGTGTGATACCCAGGATTGTACAATGTTAAAGAATACTCTTTTTAAAAAAATGCCAATATGCAAGCTCAAGTACAAGTAAATTATTTTCATATTAGTTAAAACACCCTTTTGGCATAGGTCAAGCTGTGCTTTTGTCAAGTTGCAACAGAGGCCAGTTCAAAGGAATTTTAGCCTGGTTTTAAGGAAAGAGGCTCTAATTTAAACATAATTAACAAGAAGTCTTTAAGACCACACAAGCCGGAGACATGTAGCTCTTGGGAAGTATAGCATCTACTGTATCTATTCATTATTATCTAGGCTCTTATAAAAATAAAGACATTTTAGCTGATTAATTGTATGCATTTTGGTTATTTATATGAGATTTAGTGAAGAAGTTAAATAGAGCAGTATCTCTTTAAAAACTTCCATTTTTTTCAACATTGCACCAACTTGCATGACAACAGAAATTTCTTCTGCTATCCCACATTTCTTTACAATCCTCAATTTAGCATTAGAGTTGAACCGCATTCCTGAACTGAAGATTTGCTCAGTGACAGGAAATCTTGGTGCTTAATTTTTAGAATATGGTCCTTCCCTAGCAAGTACAATTTGCACCATTTAACCCCAAGCTTCAATTTTGGATTTCACATTTCTAACGTAAAAAGTGGACCTTGTGAGACTAAATTTCTTCACCCCATTCTGAAGGTCATATTTCCAAGTTAATCGAGGCAGAAAGAGACAAGAGGCCATGATTTAATATGTTCTTATTCTTGCGTCAAATTATTCTTTCTCTAAACCAATTGATTATAAAATTTCTCCTTTTTCTATGCCTCATTAATATGTATATAAATTTATATTCAGGTTCTGTGATGACCAACAGTAAAGTAGGGATATATGGATCCATCTAAATATCTTCTGTGACAATATGTGTTTTAACTTTTTATACCATTCCATCATATATAATTTTCTTAGTTACATATTTGGTATTTATCTTGTATACAACTTTTTCTAATTAGTGGAGATTTGTATGCATTAAATTTTAAAATATAATTTCCCCTTTTCATGTAACTTTTTAAACCCTTTTTAAGTCATCCATTGGATTGCATGATTTTTTCTAAACTAAGAGCAAAATACAGTGGATTGTAGGTCGGTGGTGGTGAATCATACCACTTCTGCTTAAAGAAACCCAATTAAATATTTAAAACACATAATTTGTTAAATACTGTGTATCTTTCTAGCCTTAAGCCAAGTACTGACACAATTGTGCAGGATGTATTCCCTTCCCTACTTCCTCTTGAGACTGAATCAAAGAAATATATTCAAAGAAGAAACATCCCCTATACTAAATTTAGTCTGGAAAAAAAATCTGACGGTGGTGATTCAAATGTATATTTATGAACATTTTCAGAGTCTAGTTCTGTGAAACTCGGCCCAGTTACTGAGGGGAAAAAATGGTTTTGACCTCTCGGGAAAGAATAATAGCTGCTGATATGCAATTTATATTAATATACACTTTTGAATTTGTCATCACTACCACCATCAGAGAACCTATATATTCACCTTGATCTGAACTCTGTTTTCTACTTCAACTTCATATTGGTATATGGCAGAGTTGGGTTTCAACAGGTTCTGACCAGTTCTGGAGAACTGATAGTGGAAATTTTGAGTAGTTCAGAGAACCAGTAGTAAAAATTCTGACTGGCGCCACCCCCATCTATTCTCTGCCTCCCAAGTCCCAGCTGATCAGGAGGAAATGGGGATTTTGCAATAACCTTCCCCTGGATTGGGGAGGGAATGGAGATTTTACAGTATCCTTCCCTGCCACGCCAATCAAGCCTTGCCACACCCACCAAGCCACACCCACAGAACCGGTAGTAAAAAAAATTGAAACCCACCACTGGTATATAGTCTAAAGGTTCACAATGGAAGAGGGCTTCTCCAACTTTGAAAAATGAGGTCATTTATCCTTTAATAGTTATTTAATGATATCATTTAATGACATCATTGAGAAGCTCTCATTGGTACAGAATAGTAATATTTCAACAAGCAACTCTGCAAACTATGTTGTGTGAGGTCTCTTTTGGTCATGGCACTTTGATTTTGGTATGTCCTCTCAAGGGAGAAATATTGCCTATGTCACCCCCTCTTTATTCAGTCTAAGAGTTATTTATAACCACCTAAGATTTGGGTGTTACACTCAGAGTCAGAAAACTTTTAAGATATGATAATACAATAGAAGGGGAGAATCATTAAGGAAGTGAGAAGCAATCATAGTAATGGCATTTAATTAATTTAAATTACACTTCCTTAATGTAAATTTTTTTTTTCTCCTTGGGCCTATCAATCTGTGCCCATGGCAATCTAACAAGGCCAAAGGTAGTCCTCAGTCTGAAAATGATTGTATGCTTTTAATTAAACATGAATTATAGGGAAAAATCTTTTCATAGAACCAGCATTGTAAAACTTTGTATTTTAATTTTCATTTCCTTCACTATTTTCAACTATGACTTTAGTTATGATCTGGCTTTTTAATTTTAACTTTAGCTTTTATTTGTATCTTCACTTAGCAAGGAGTGCTGGAAATATAGTAACTGTTGTGACCCAGGTTGTTATATTCTGGGTGAAGAATGGAGGTGAGGCCAGAGTGATTTATAACAGCTCTTTATTCAATACTGTCTGTGAGGCAGTGGTGGGTTGCCCCCGGTTCTCACCGGTTCTATAGAACCTGTAGTAAAACTGGTGGGAGGCTCTGCCAACTGACCCTGATGTCATCAAAACGCTTCTGCGTATGTGGAGAAGAGCATGCCTGTGGGCGAGCAAAGAGAGCATGCGCACGTGGCCCCGTTGCGAACCGGTAGTAAAGGTAAGTAGAACCCACCCCTGCTGTGAGGCAACTGATAATACCTGGCCGACTGTTGCTATATTAGCTTAATGGAACAATGGGATGGTGAACATTTAGGTATTGGTTTCTTTGTTAATTTTTTTGAATTATAAGATATTATAAAATACAAAATACAAAAGCAAATAAGAGGACAGTGAGGGGGAAGGGAAAGGGGGAAAGAAAAGTGAGGAAGGATAGGGAAAGAAAAAGAAAAGGAAACATTGACTTCTGACTTTCTCTTTTACAGTAGAATAAGGCATTAACAACAAATCATAACTTTTTCTTTTATCATAATAGTATGAACCAGTCATTTCTATAAAAATCTATCGATCTAATCTGTAAAACCCAAAATCAAAGTTTCATTCTTTTTCACATCAAGCACCAAGTTCAGAAGCGGTTTCCATGTGGAAACAAAACAGTGGTGGGATTCCATTTTTTCTTACTACTGGTTCTGTGGGCGTGGCTTGGGCATGGCGTGGCTTGGTGGATGTGACAGGGGAAGGATACTGTAAAATCTCCATTCCCACTCCACTCCAGGAGAAGGATACTGTAAAATCTCCACTTCCTCCCCACTCCAGGGGAAGGTTACTGCAAAATCCCCATTTCCTCCTGATCAGGACTTGGGAGAAAGAGAATAGATAGGGGCGGGGCCAGTCAGAGGTGGTATTTACTGGTTCTCCAAGCTACTCAAAATTTCTGGTACTGGTTCTCCAGAACTGGTCAGAACCTGCTGAATACCACCTCTGAAACAAAAGTAAATATATTATTTTCTTTTGATTAAAGAATTTCAGCCAACTCCCATCAGCTTCTGCAACCATTCTTCCATAGTAGGGATTGTAGTGTCTTTCCATTTTTGCACATATAATAGTCTTGCTGCTGTCAACATATATAGTAACAAAATTCCAAAGTTCTGGTTTCATTTTTATCTCCATTTTCAGGATTTTCTGTATTAAGATATGAGTTATAGTCCAAATTCTTTTTGCTTTATCAAATGTCCACCATAGATGGTAAAAAGTCCCTTCTTTGTTTTTACACTTCCAACATACATGTGGCATACCTTTATACATCTTAGATAACTTATCTGGTGTTAAATACCAATGATACATCATCTTATAAAAAATCTCTTTTAAATTATAATTTAATGTAAATTTTAGACCCCTTGTTCACATGTTTTCCCATTGTTCAAGCATCACACTATATCCAAAATTCCTTGCCCACTGAATCATACAGTGTTTCACATGTTCATTTTCCAAATCCAATTTCAATACCATTTTATAAATCTTAACAATAATATGTTCATCGTTACCACATAGTAAAATTTCCAATTCATTTTTAACAAAGTGAAATACATGACACTTTTTATCCAATTTAAACCTTTCAATTGCTGATAAGTAAACCAATGGCAAACATAACCTTCTGATTCAAATTCTTCCCTCATCTTTAGTATTGGGTCACCAGAACTGAAAGGTAAAATTTTTACCATACATCAGCCAATCTGGCTTCACCACCATTTCCTTTTGGGAAAAAAAACAAAAAACTTATTGTGATGACATCCAAAGGGGCAATTTCATAGAGAGCCTTGTTTTATATTTATTCCAAATTCTTAGTATGGCACGTCTAACAAAATGATTATTAAAATCAACATTAACTTTATTTTTATCATACCATTGGTAGCCATGCCATCCAAACCTTAATTCATGGCCCTCTAATTTGAGTAATCTCTTATTCTGGAGACTCACCCATTCTTTTGCCCAGGTCAAGCAACATGCATCAAAGTACAATTTCATATCTGGTAAGCCCAACCCCCCTCATTCCTTGGCATTTTGCAATAGCTTATATCTAATTCTTGGTTTTTTCCCTTGCCCTATAAACTTTCTGCCATTGTTTAAATGCAGAGGTGGGTTCTACTTGCTTTTACTACCGGTTCGCAAGGGGATCGCTGCTGCATTGAAACACCACAATACCTCCAAAGGATGGTTAATTTTGGATATGTGGGTTTGCTGTCTATACTGTGTTATCTTACACATGGTATTTGCCTGGTTTGAGGCACTTCAGTTGGCATTACCCTCCTCCTTATTTCTTCATTGCTTGTACACTATCCCCATATTATTTTTAATGCTATTAAGATACTACCTACTGAAGCCTCCCCTGTGTCTTTAATTGCTATATGGCCTCACATGGCCCTAGTTTTTTATCAGCAAACATACAAGGTATATGTGCATTCACTACTTCTGATAGTTATGCCCAGGGTTATTTTTTTATGCATTTTAACTTAGGATATGTTTTATATTGTAGTATGTATGGATGCCTATTTTTTTTCTTCATTTTTTAAAAAAGAAATTTACTCCTTCCTGGTTATCTGTCTTGACATAATTGACACCATTTTTGGTGGGGGGTTTTTTGAATTTTTTTTTAAAAAAACATAAAATACATCTTTTTAGAGTAAGGATTTGATCCGGTATAAAATAGGTACAATTATTCACATTCCCTCAACCAATTTTGTTCCAAATTTTATCCATTTACATCTTAAAAAAAGAAAAAGGAAAAAAAAACTTATTTTAAACATTTATCATTCTACTATATCACCCAAAATTCTAAACAATTATTTCCAAATAGACACCCTTCCAAATCTTTGTCATTTTAACAATCAATATTTCATATATATTCCTCATTCCTAAGACCCATTACATCAAATCTATATTTTACCTCTCTTAAATAGCAGCTAATATCCATGATCTTGACAAAGAATATTTTCCTCCTCTCTTAAAGTCATTTCAAAATCAATCAACATTTCCATCTATAATTTGTTACTCCCAAAATATTTTATTTTGTTTACTTCAGGCTTGTTTTCAAATACTATTAAATCTGGTTCACAATTTAAGTAGCTATTTCCCAGCAGTGTTTTCCACCACTTCTATCTCTATTTGTTTAACTGGTTCACAGTTTGGCTTAACTATTCTCCAGTATTATCTCCTCCACTTCCTCCTAGGTTTATTTTTTGGCTGGTTCACATCTTAATCAGCTACTTTCCAGCAATGCTTTTCTCCACTCCTAACCCCACTTATATGGGCTGGTTCACAGTATAATTTTAACTGCACACCAACGTTATCTCCTTCACCCCTCCTAAATCTATTATGAAACTGGTTTGCAACTCAAATAGTTGCTTTCCAGCAGTGCTTTCCTCTGCTCCAACCTCTATTTTTAACTGGTTCACATCTTTATTTCAGTTGATCCCCAGATACATTTTCCTCCACTCCTAACTTTTTATTTTTTGGCTAGTTCACAGTTTTGCTTTAATTGTTACCCAACGTATGCTTTCCTCCACTCCTAACTCTATTTATTGGCTGGTTCACAGCTTTACTTTAACTGTTTTCCAGCACGTGCTTTCCTCCACTCCTAACTCTTATTTTTATTTTTAACTGGTTCACAGCTTTGCTTTAACTATTCTCCAGTATGATGCTTCCCTCCACTCCTAACTTCATTTGTTTAGCTGGTTCATAGCATTTTATTTTAGTTATCGTCCAGCTTTATGCTTTCCTCCATCTCTTATTCAGTTATTTGACTTTAAATTAATTCACAATGTGTTACCCATATTTATTTTTTGATCCATTCTCCTCCAAAACTTTTACTAATTTAAAATAAAAATGTATATCAACAAATATCTTAACTCCTGTTCTCTCCTAGGCTTTCTCCTATTCCATGCTTATTTCTTATTTTCTATAAGTAACAACATTTTAAGTCACTTTAAAATAAATTTTCTATAATTGTGAAGTCTGTAAATAGTTCTTTTTAATATCTAACACCTTGAAAGACATTTTCTTCTAAATTATTAAGTCTGTAAATAGAGCTTGTTAAAGATTCAAAATTTAAAAAGGCATTAAAACATGCAGAAATCATGTTTTTCAATCATTTGTACTCTATTTTCTAGTCAACTTATTTGTATATTTATAAGGTAAACTTCAATAAAAATAATAGTGAAGAAAGAGAATAGTAACAATATTAATAATAATTAGGATAAAAAAAGCAAAAATAAAGAAAGGAAAGAGAATAGGAATATAACAAAAGAGATTTTAAAAAATTGGAAAAAATAGAGAGGGGAAGAACAAAAGAGAAAATAAAAGAAATAAAGAAAGAACAAAGAGAAGAAGGGAAGTATCTCCTAACATTATTTAAACATCAAACACCCAGACACCATTGCATCCATTTAAATCAAACTATAGTATTTTATTATCTTGTTACATAATATATTCCATTTTTTCTTTCTCCAATCTGTCTAAGTATGTTTCTTTTCCATTTCAATGTCATCAAAGTTATAAGTTCTATAAAATT
>JANHZT010009430.1:166540-182801 GCA_032468215.1 Stegonotus admiraltiensis | reverse complement strand
TTGCACGGCTCAGCTGGGCATGGGGGGCAGCAGGGATTTTTGCTACCGGTTCTCTGAACCACCCACCGCCATCGCTACCAGATTGGGCGATCCGGTCCTAACCAGGAGCATTTCACCCCTGTTTGAAAGCCTATTTTTGTGCAAGAGAACTTATTTATTTATCAGATTTAGAAACCACCCATCTCCCTCACCGAGAGATTCTCGGCGGTATAACAAGTACAGGTGGTCCTCGACTTATGACCACAACGGAGCCTGAAATTTCTGTTGTTAAGTGAGACATTTGTTAAGTGAGTTTTGCTCCATTTTATGACTTTTCTTGCCGTAGTTGTTAAGTGAATCACCGCAGTTGATAAGTTAGTAACCTGGTTGTTAAGTGAATCTGGTTTCCCCATTGATTTGGCTTGTCAGAAGCTCGCAAAAGGTGATTACATGACTCTGCAACCATCATAAATGTGAGTAGTTGCCAAGCATCTGAATTTTGATCATGTGACCATGGGGATGCTGCAATGGTCGTAAGTGTGAAAAATGGCCATAAGTCCCATTTTTCAGTGCTGTTGTAACTTTGAACGGTCTCTACGCATACTGTTGTAAATCGAGGACTACCTGTAATCCCATACTTTCTTCCTTGTGAGCAAATGTAATCTGGAGCTAACTGAGAGAACTTTCCAGTACGCTAATTTCCAAAACAATTAGATTATAATCACAGAGACGACAAGACTTTGAATAAGAAATATCGTATCATAATGCTGAATAGTCATTTTCATTTATTTATTGGATTTATTTACTTCATTGCTTAAGAAAACAAAACTCCAGTAAGGACACCTCTCTCTCTATTTCCACCCCCCTTAGATTTTCAGTAAGACAAATAATGCAACAGCTGCCTGTGTGAAATAGAAGAAATTATTGCTGAGAGAACTTAGTAATTTGTGCTTTGTTTCTTTGTTTAATGGTGGTTATAACAATAATTCTTATTTTTATTACATTCACTCATCCGTCCCATTTTAAAAAGTAGAAAGGATAAAGAGTCATATAAAGTAACCTTCTGCCTTGCAAGACTACAGGCTCACCCTTTCATCTACAAATGACTTACTTTCAAAGTAGGATCTCTTTTTTCCTATATTTTGAGACTTCTAACAGAATTTTGTGAGCTTATGAATCACAAACATTGTGTGTTTGTGCATTGAGACGTTTAATTAAATGCTTAAATACTAACGTGAACACACCTGAGGATTGCATAAAGTCTGTGTACATCTTCTAAAAGTTAGCTCACAAACCCAGAAGTTTTCACAGCGTCTACTGGACCACTCTAAAATAACAACACCTTCATTTGACTTTCATCAATTAAGACATGGTTGGGATCTAATAGCCATATGCATCTTTTTCATACAAGGGGTGGGGATTTCAGGGCTTCTCCCATGGAAAGCTACTGGGCAGTTGCTGCAGTGAGAATGAAATTCTCCCTCTCTTTTTCTCTCTCTCTCATCTATATTTCTCTCATATCTTTCTATATCATATCTCTATCATCTAACTATCTTTGGACACTTAGGATTTCAATCAAAGCTATATACCATACTTTTTGGAGTATAAGACACACTTTTTGACCCCCTAAAAGAGGGTGGAAATGTTGGTGCGTCTTATACACCAATACAGCCATTTTTGGCCTCCCGAAACCCCACCCAGCGTGTCCCGTTTTCACCAAAAATAAGCCTGTTTTTTGCAAAAACGGGATGCGCAGAAGGTTTGGGAGGTCTGCAGAGTGCTCCTGGGGGCTGGGGAGGGCAAAAACCGGATGCACGGAGACCCAAAACTATTTTTTTTCCTTGTTTTCCTCTTCAAAATCTTGGTGCGTCTTATAGTCTGAAAAATACGGAATATATTTTTAAAAATGCAACAGTTTTAGCCAACTCTTGAAGAGCCCACATTACCAATTACATGGCATACGGCAGAAACAGTAACATAGCATGGGTTCCAGCACTGAAGGCATTCCTAGTCTACATCTACAGAACCTTCATATTACAGTGAAAAATGTCACAAACTTTTGATTTCCTTGCACAAGTTTTATACAAGAATGCTGATCTTTCCTGACATTTGTTTTCCCACAAAAACTTCAGGCTAGAGCAGCAAAACTTGCAAGACTAGATAATAGTCAATTTTAGATGCTATTTATATATATGTTTATGGAAGAGTGCAGGGATGGGTTCCACTTACCTTTACTACCAGTTCACAGTAGGAGCACATGCGCAGATCATCCATGATGACGTTGTGGCAGGTTGGTGGAGCCTCCCACCGGTTTTACTACTGGTTCTATAGAACCAGACCGAACTGGGAGCAACCCAATACTGGAACAGTGCCTGAATCCTGAAAATCTTGCTGACCACTAATTTAAGACATTATAGTGGGGAATAAAATCTGATTCAGGAGAAAGATCTATTATTGCAATAAGAATGTGAGTGTCAAAAGTCACAGATGTGTCACCCTGATCCTTCACACCCGACACCGTTCCAGTTCAGAAAATTTATTGCTCAAGAATATACATAAGAATGTAGTCAGCTAACATACAATATTAAATTGATGCCAGATAAGGGTCAATGGAATTTAATAGAGGTTGGACTTAGAACGTTTATGGAAACGTAATAACTCTAGGCTGATGATTCACTTTATTCCTCCCCCTAGGTCTGCCTTCTCCTACATTGTGAGCTTCCATGATTGAGGTGGCTTTGAAGCTAGTCTCCAACATCTTAATCAATACTGCTTTTCTTCCCACATAATCAAATACAAATTTGCAAATACTGTACCTTATATTCCAAACTCCATTTTCAAGTTGCTTTCTGAAAATATTTGATATGGCATGAAGGACTATGATATTTGGCTTTCTACATAACACAGTGTATTGTGACTTGGGGGTTTTCTTTTATGTGCATAGGAGGATTCTAACACACAAACCTCTAAGAGTTGCCATTGATTTATTTGGAATGGCAGCTGTTTTAGCTCTCTGTTTGCATTGACCAGTTTCCATTTGCTGTTCAAGGCTTTTATACGCCAAATGCAGATACATAAATCTATGTTCTCCAAACTACTTAATAGATATTCCTAGAAAAACAACAAGCAGGATGAAATGAATAATTTATGTGGCTTACAAAGAAAACATAGCCCCAATATGGATTTTTGTTAAAAACAAAAACAGGAAAAAGAATTGAATTGAAGCGTTTATAATTCTCATGCATTAGTAACTCTCAAACTGGGACACAGAATGGAAATTTCTTAAACACACACAATGATCGACAGACTCCAAGGTTGCACAGCTCTTTTAAACATCTCATTTTGTTGCATTTTAGAGGATAAAGCAATAATCAAACCAGAAACATCCTGTCGTTCAATAATGAAAAATAGTTTGAACCCTCCAAACAGTGCAAGTTATTTTAATCTGGATAATTTGAAAGATTTCAGCCAGAGAACTTGGTGAGTTAAATTTCTCTGATCCTATCATCTAGTCCAGTGATCCCCAACCTTTGCAGCTTGATGGCCAGGCTGAGGGATGGGAGAGGAAAACTGTGCCTTGCGAGCTGTGTGCCAGTGCACACTCATGCAGCTCCAGTTGCATGAGCGGTGGGTCGGTGCGCCTTAGTGTGTGCAACTCCAGTTGTGTGAACGCCAGCCTGCAGCTCATATGAGTGGAGCTGCATGCAGGTGCCCCAGCCCATCTCTCACATGGCCCAGTTCCAGGGGTGGACTGCTGGGGGTTTGCAGGGGTTCGGGAGAACCTCTAGCTAAGATTCTGTGCAGTTCAGAGAACCCCCAAAATCCCACTTCTGGCTGGCCCCAATCCCAGGAGTCCCCATGTGGCCCATTTTGGATGCAGGTAAGTGCAGGGTGCATGTGGAGGTTCAGGGAGGGCAAAAAACAGGCCTACTGGAAGTTTGGGAAGGCCAGAAATGAGCCCTTTTCCAACCTCCAGACAGCCTCCGGAACTTGGGGAGGCTGTTTTTGCCCTCCTGGAGGCTTGAGGAAAACCTCCAGAGCCTGGGAAGGGCAAAAATTACCCCCCAGGGTGCAGGAGGCTGAATAGGCCACACCCTCCATGGCCACTCCCACCCAACAACTGGGCAGAGAATCCCTTGCTAAAATTTTTGAAGCCCACCCCTGCTCAGTTCCAAATAAGGCTCGGTGGTGGGCCATGGCCCAAAGGTTGGGGACCTCTGATCTAATCAACCAATCGAGCTCTTATGTTCCCTTTCTTTTAAGAAACGTTAAGGTGGTAATGCTAAAACAAGCCACCACCAGATGACACCCACCCAAAAAAACCCTTCCTGAGGACAGTAGCAGTTATCATAAGCTCTAGCTGCTCTTTCTGTTGTTGCTACAGGCACTCTGAAAGAACTATTTCTTATTCTTTATTGCTTTCATTCCCCCCGCCCCCTCAAACTCTCATGTATTAGTCATTATGATATTGGTTTGAGATTTTGAGGTATTCCTAACTATTCTGACTGAATCTTGACTGGTCATTCTGGAAGGAACCATGCCTTTATTTCAGGGTGGTCTGGGCAGATTAGATGATCGTAAATAACAGCTTTTCCTCCTAATTCACCTCATAGGCCTTTATGTATAGACTAGTATTTCTCAGCCTCGGCAACTTTAAGAGATATGGAGATCAACTTCCAGATTTCCTCAGCCTCTTCAAGTTGCAATAGAGACCGGGAACACAGGGTGGCTTTTCTGACTGGTACAAATGAGTCAGATGGTAGCTTCTGGGCAGTGAGATTTTGGAACGTAGTCTGAGATGGTGCCAGCTGTTCTTCAGCCATGCATCTGCCTACCATGTTGCTTTCAGCCAGATTTTCTATGTATTGGGCAGGAACTGAGTACATTCCTGGCTTGTGTGACTTGGCAGGGCAGACAAAACTATCTTTTGGCCCAAGGTGCCTGAGTGAATTCTATTTAATCATGAACTCTACTTGTCGTAAATCATTTCATCACTATCATTTGCTACAGTAGTTCAGGTTTTGGCTAGTTCTCAAAAGTATCATCAGTAAGATGTCCTAAAACAGCCAGACATACACCAAACACACGACGTATCAAAAACATCAAGGCTTGCAATCAAGGCATTTTGTATATATGTGCTTTTCATTTGCTTTCAGATCAGATAGGAAAAACCCTGCGCTGATACTGACAACTGTATCCACAGCTGCGTTTTGTTTTAGCTTTATAGGATTGTAAAAGCATCTCCATCAATTAAAAAAAGAGATATTACCCATAATGGGATTTAGTTCTTACTAGATTTTTCAGAGGTAGTTTGCAATTGCCATCTGCCTTGGGCTGAGGGAGAATGGCTGGCCCAAGGTCACACAGCTGGCTTTGGGTCTAACGGGGTGGGGGACTAGAACTCACAGTCTCCTAGCTTCTATAGCCAGGTGCCTAAGCCACTTCAATAAACTTGCTCTCTAGAATAGTATTGCCATTTACATTATATATTTAAAGCGTGATTCATCAGTGTTTTCCAATGTGAGTATATAATCAGGACTCTAGTGTGCTGTTCTCTATTTTATGGGTTTGATGCAAAAAATCTGCAATGTTCCTGTCAAATACAACTTGGAATACCCTTCTTTTTTAAAAAACAATTTCTGTACAAAATAAGACATCACTTTAGACCAAATCGTATTAAATTAGGCATGCTTTTACAGTAAGGTCTACTGTTATGTAATCTTCTGTCTTTATCAAGTACAGTATATTTAATCCATCTGTGCTTTAAGCTGCTGCTTGCCAAACTCTGAAATCCTCTGAAAATGTGCAAAAAGACATTTCAGTGTGCGCATGAATAGGGAATAACTTCAAACTTGTAACCTTTTCCAATTGCAATTATTGTTGCAATGCTAATTTAAAGGATCATAAACCAAACTGTTCCAGCATATTTAAGAGTCAGCGGCTAACAAGGTTTTGTGTGGATGTGTGCAGCACTTTCCCCACATAAAATCTACACAGTTCAACAATCTGGATTGCTTCTTTCATGGGTTAGTAAGAACTAAAACTGTTTAAAACAATAAAGTAATGACATTTTTTTTGTCTACAAAAGCAAAATACTCCTGGGCAAAGCTGCTTGAGGCGGAAACATTAGTTCAGGTTGTTGGCAGGAGCAAAATATAAATACAACACAGGTGTGCTCAGGATGTTTCTTTTTATAACTACATTCTTTGTCTAAGTTGCATTGGTGTGGGACTTGTTATTGATTTCTTGATTCATTCAGGCAGAAAAAATGTGATTCCCACCCACCTCTGCTTTTAGCCCTTTCATGGGACAGACAAAATATTTTCATATTAGAAATCTGGACTCTTTCTTGCTTTTTGGAGGATTCTCTATAACTTTTAGCATATTAATCAAACACTGATATGTCACAAAGGTATTCTAAAAGTAAAATGTTCAATAGAAGCGAATGCTAAAGAAAATTAATTTGTACTACATCAGTGATTACAAATCTAACATGCAGCTTTACCTAAGGGTATAAAAATGCTTATCAGGGTCAATCTATTCAGCTTAGCTATTTCTGTTCTACTTAGGGCATAATTTGACTGGAGGTGTTGGGAAATACATATAATAGTAGTAATTAGTGTAAGAACTCTTTGATAAGATTAGATTTAATTGCCAATAATTTAACTGCTAATAACTTCTGTTCAGTTTTAGACAGACCCATTCAAGTAATGAAAAGAACTAAATGTACCTTTTATGGCATTTGCAAATGCATTGTACAAATATACAACATAGGCAGGGGTTCGATTCAGGCTGGTTCGGACCAGTTCGGGCAAACCGGATGTTAATTTTAATCTGGTGCGCCAAACTGGTAGTTGCAAGGACTGGCTGATCCTCACCTTGCCCCTCCCCTCCCAGGAGTCTCCACGCGGCCCGTTTTGGATGCCAGGTAAGTGCAGGCACTGCATGGAGGCTCTGGTAGGGAAAAACACAGGTCTCCTGGAAGTATCGGAAGTCTGGAAATGGGCCAATTTCTGACCTCCAGAGGGCCTCCAGAGCCTGGGGGATGCTGTTTTTGCCTTCCTGGAGGCTCAAGGAAAGCCTCTGGAGCCTGGGGAGGGCAAAAAAAATGGGCCTCCTGGAAGTATCCGAAGTCCAGAAATGGGCTCGTTTCAGGCCTTTGGAGGGCCTCCAAAGCTCAGGGTAGGCCATTTTTGCCCTCCCGGAGACTCAAGGAAAGCCTCTGGAGCCTGGGAAGGGTGAAAAATGGCCTTACTGGAAGTACCGGAAGTCTGGAAACAAACTAGTTTCTAGCCTCTGGAGCCCGCCCCCCCCCGTTTTCGACCTCCTGGATGCTCAAGGAAAGCCTACAGAGCCTGGGGAGGGTGAAAATGCTCCGCCCCCCCCCCATGGTGCAGGAAGCTGACTAGGCCATGCCACCACGGCCACACCTAAAAGAATCTTGCATTGCAACTGGGCAGAGAACTGGTTGCTAAATGTTTTTCAATACCACCCCTGAACATAGGGCCAGAGAAAGCAAATTGCGATCATTGATGGAATTCAGCATATACTGTATATCACCCATTCTAAAAGAATCTTGCATTGCTTTCCAGGGTTTCCCCATTCCCTTATCTTTCTGATTATATCTTGTTAAGACATGACTGACAAGTCAGCCTTTGGCAACATAAAACTTTCCCAGAGAGACACTACTGCTTTTCTTGTGGTCCTCATTGTAATATTTATAGTCTCAAAGTGAAAGTATGTCAGTCAGGGCAAAAGTAAAAGGCAAACTTCTTTTTCTATTTTGCTTTTCTCTTTAATGGGTTAGCCCCAGGAAGCGCTCTTTGGCTACAGTCACACTGTCTGACTCATATTAGCCTGTTCTTGTCATTTTGTAAAATCCATTAGTTATCTACTTTCTTTAATAATAATCAATATTCTCATATTCTGGTTTGTGTGTCTAGATAATTTTACTATTTTTAAAGGCATGTTCATCAAAAAAATATGTTTCTGTTTTCTAGAATCACTGTCTTCTTTATCCATCTAAAACTTTCTTAAATCTCAATCTTTTTAAGGTTTCTGCTTTTAAGTCAAATATCCTTTAAGATAGTGGGTTTTTTCCCTTTTTAAATTCCAAAAAGAAGGCAACTTCCTGATTGAGGCCGCATAAAGTCTGTACGGCAGCTTTGAGCACGATAGCAATCTCTTGGCTGCAAGTCACCCCACCCACAATCAACTGCAAGAAACTCAGTTCTTATCCAGACATGGTAACTGAAATAGTAACAGAAGCTACTCAATTTACATCCACAGTAGCTATGCAGAACACAAGTGAGTGATTTCTCAATCTCTCCTTTCCAGAGATAATTGTATTGAATTTGTCACTTGACCATTCATATTCACAATAGTGCTGTCCCCATTAATGAAGTGCATGGATGTCCATTTTATTGGAAGCAGTGGTGAAATCCAATTTATTTTTACTGCCGGTTCTGTGGGCGTGGCTTGGTGGGCGTGACAGGAGAAGGATACTGCAAAATCTCCATTCCCACCCCACTCCAGGGAAAGGATACTGCAAAATCCCCATACCCTCCCCATTGCTGGGGGAAGGATATTGCAAAATCTCCATTCCCACCCCACGCTGGGGCCAGCCAGAGGTGGTATTTGCTGGTTCTCCGAACTACTCAAAATTTCCACTACCGGTTCTCCAAACTGCTCAAAATATCTGCTATCAGTTCTCCAGAACCTGCCAGAACCTGCTGGATTTCACCCCTGATTGGAAGTTGTTGTATGATCATCTGTTTCCCTTTTCTGCTGTTCAGGATTGCTGCAGGGTTTTTGTGCTTGTTATTGATTTTGTAAATCCTAGAATGGGATTAGCATTAAGCTGTTGAATCCTTGATCCTTGTAACTAACTGCTCCCCCAGATCTGGACTTAGTCATATATAGTGCACTCAGAAAGTATTCAGACCCCCTTCACTTTTGTCAATTTTGTTACATTGCAGCCTGATTCTTCCGTTGTTGAAATTCATTTTTTTCCTCATTAATCTACACTCAGTCCTCCATAATGACAAAGTGAAAACAGAATTTTACAAATGTCTGTAAATTTATTAAAAAGAAAAAAAAATGAAATATTACATTGGCATAAGTATTCAGACCCTTTGAAACAACACTTGAAATTTAGCTCCGGTGGCCCCCGTTTCTTCTTGATCATTTCTGACATGTTTCTACACCTTGACTGGAGTCGACTGTGGTAAATTAAATTAATTGGACATGATTTGGAAAGGCACCCACACCTCTCTATAGAAGGCCTCACAGCTGACAATGCATACTGTAGCAGAGCATAACCCATGAGATCAAAGGAACTGCCTGCAGAGCTCAGAGACAGGATTATTGTGAGGCACAGATCTGGGGAAGGCTACAATAACATTTCTGCTGCACCGAAGGTTCCTAAGAGCACAGTGGCCTACATAATTCTCAAATGGAAGATGTTTGGCACAATCAGGACTCTTCCAAGAGCTGGTCACCTGGTCAAATTGAGCAATTGTGGGAGAAGGGCCTTAGTAAGAGAGATGACCAAGAACCTGATGGTCATTCTGACTGAGCTGTGTGGAGATGGGATGGAGTTCCAGAAGGACAACCATGACTGCAGCCCTCTGGGCTTTATGGCAGAGAGGCTAGACAGAAGCCTCTCCTCAGTGCAAAACCCATGAAAGCCAACTTGGTGTTTGTAAAAAAGCACCTGAAGGACTGTGAGGAACAAGACTATCTGTTCTGATGAAACCAAAATTGAACTATTTGGCCTCAGTAACAGAGTAGGAAGGGACCTTTGGTCAGGGTTGAGGGAAAGCTGAATGGAGCAAAGTACAGGGATATTCTCAATGAAAATCTGTTCCACATTGCTCAAGACCTCAGACTGGGCTGAAGAATCACTTTCCAACATGACAATGATCTGAATCATTGCATATAGCCAAGACAACACTTAGGGACAATTCTATGAATGTCCTCGAGCGGCCCAGCCAGAACTTTGACTTCAACCCTATTGAACGTCTCTGGAGGGATCTGAAAATGGCTGTCCACCAGCAGTCATCATCCAATCTGACTTGAGTTTGAGAGGATTTGCAAGGTAGAAGGGCAGAAAATCCTCCAATCCAAGTGTGCAAAGCTTATCGTGTCATACCGAAAAAGACTCTAGGCTGTAATTGCTGCCACAGGTGTTTCAACAAAATACTAAGTGAAGGGTCTGAATACTAAGGTCAATGTGATATCTCAGGTTTTTTCTTTCTAATAAATTTACAGACATTTCTAAAATTCTGTTTTCACTTGGTCATTATGGAGTACTGAGTGTAGATTAATGAGAAAAAAAATGAATTTAAACAAAGTGAAGGGGGTCTGAATATTTTCTGAATGCACTGTAGCTAAGGAAGTATTTCACTGAATGAGGGTCCATGAAGTCAATACTATGACCTTCAGCCTTCTTGAAAAACCTAAGTGTAGGTTTTTTTGGCATGAAAATAAGGCAGGTATAAATTCCATACATCTCCATTCAACTATCCATATTTTAACAGCTATATATATATTATGAGCGTGTGGATCAAGCAAAATTGATTTTGGACATGCTGTTCAATTAAAATATCAGAATTGATTTTAAGGCAACTGATTGTATTCAATTCAACAAACAGATTCAGTGATTGGAGTCAGAAATTTCAATTTGAATGAATAAATTGAGCAAATAACATTAAAAATTGAAAATTTTAATCCTTAAAGTGTATATCTTTCTTCAGCTTGAATCCAGAGGAATATGTTTCTTAGGTTTTGGAGACAAGCTGATTTGTCAAGTGCACATCTGCCTCACCAATTTTTTCACCTAGTAATGCAAATTAAGAATTAACTGGCCCATTCTTGCATTAATCATGAAGTAATCTGTCAAGATTTATTTCAAGACAAGCAATAAGAGCTGTAAACTGAAGTGTTGACACTAAAACTAAACAGAAATTCAAATGAAACACAAACAACAAAGACTGTTTTTTGTTGTTGAGTCAACCATGCAAACTAATTGTTTAAAAAAAATAAGTCAGTGATTTCCTGTGTTGGAAGTGTGAATTCAGTGGCACTGACTCTTATCTGTAAATTACCTACTGACCACAGTAGGGCAATATATGTACATGTAAAGATAAAGATTTATTCTATCTCTTTCTGCCTGCTCTGTGTTTCATAAGATTGCTAATCTCACATCACTTCTTTCTGCCTTTCTTCCCTGTTACACATAGATGGAGCATATGCCCTTAGCTGATAGGATATAGCTAGCTAAATGCGAGGCTTTGCTGATACTGATAATACAGTTCCTGTAAGTTAATCATCTTTTCTGTTACTATTTTTAAAACTTGATTGCTCAGTTCAGATTCCCTCTCTAAGGAACACCTATAGAGAATCCTTCAAAGCTCAGTATCATAGACACATTACTGAATCTATTGAAATGGATCTGAATAGGCCTATACAGGATTTATCTATTTTATTTTATTTATACAATTTATTAGCCTCCCATCTTACCATAATGGTAACTCTGGGTGGCTTACAATCATAAAAATGTATCTATACATGTACAATTAAAAACATAGCTAATTAAAATCAACATTAATCCCAAGGACACATAGGGAGGGTGGGGGAAGAGTGGAGGGGAAGTGGGATCCATTGTTACTTGATCAACCACCTCCATTGTGCTGTTCCACCACTGGAGCCCCAAGCTGACAGGCAGAGCTATATCTTTAGGCCATTAGGATAGGAGGGTTGGAAACAATCTTACATTGCGGGGCAAGATGTTCCAGAGGGCAGGAGCAACAGCAGAGAAGGCCCTACTCTTGGACTGCACCAGCTGGAATAATTGGGTAATCCCGTTCCACCCATGCTGGCGTTAGCCTTATAATCCATGGGGGCTAGCCTTATAAGCAAATATTTGTGTGTTTTAACAATTCTTGAAAGGAAATCTGGTCCATTCTGAGTCAGGATAAGAAAAAAAAAATGCAGAACACAGGCAATTGTTTGAAGCAGAAGTGAAGCTTTTTCCAAGAGCGCAGTATAAGCTCATTGGAGGTGGCCACAAGTCCATTTCCTGAGGCATTTATTTTATAGAAAAGTCCCACTATTGTTCCTCAAAAACACATGAACACAGAGCCCACCTGTAGGGTGCAAATGACCAGCTGTTTCCAAGGAATATAAATCCTTCCATTTCCCACTATCCTGTCAGAGCTGAAGAAGCTTCTTAGATGAGAAGCAAAATGTCTTCTCAAAGAAAAAACAAGAAGTCCGGTTGCTGCTAAAAAAAGCACCTTTTGGTCAGCCCACCTGTAGGAATTTGTGAAGAGCACAAGTAGCTTGTGGGCCATTAGGTTAGGCATCCTGCTAAGCTTGTGGTTACAAATTAAGGTAATGGCCTCAGGAATAAAGACCCTTTGGTAGAAGGGGAAGTCTTTGCTATCCTGAAGAGATTTCCTTTATTTGAGTTGAGGCCTTTTGCTAATTTCAACCTTGGCGTAAAATATGGCTTGCTAATTTCCATCTTGGCATTAAATCTATTTAAATATAATTTCTAATACTTTGCCCAGAATTCCGTTGAAAGATCGCTTGATAAGAAATGGGGACAGACTGAGGGCTTTATTTCTTTCCCACACAACAACAAAAATTCTACAGCATTCTATATCAGATGAACACAGTGAGATGAGGTAACTTCAGATGCAACTAAAAGGTTTGCTGCTGCTGCTGATGATGATGATTGAAGATCTTAGCAAAATGTATATGAACAGTCTGGCTGCTAGTGTAAATATAAGGATGGGAAATGTGTAGATCTGGATGGAGACCAAAAGTTCAAATGAATCATCTCTGAATTTTAAGAGGCAAAAATGCACTTTATTTATTACACGCTTCTGAAGCCAAGATGTCAACCTTGAATTACAAATCGTTTAGAGTCAACAAAGCAGTTTCTACATTCCATCCATATTGTTCAGAAGATAACGTCCCAACTGCAACATAAAATAAAAATCTCAGCTTCACATTTCTTTCCACGACTGAACATTCTTTAAGCAATTATATCTAGCAAAATTATCTCTTATCTCAATGTTTTGTGAGTTTACATTTACTTTGGATTTTTGCATACATATGCTAAGTCTTTTGAAGAAGAGTGAAATATTTTTTCAAGAATTCAGAGCTGACTTCTCAGGCTTAACTGCACCTTAGTACTTTGGGAACAGTACAACTGTTCTAATAATAAGTATTCCTAATAAGAACAATACCAATATGTAGAAATCTCTTGACTTTGCAGGTAATAGAAGGGATTTTTCAGGTCTACCTACAGGCAAGAAATGCGTAATAATGTTTCTTAATAGATTCTGTATGAAAAATACATGACAAAAATGCAGTTTGTGTTCCTCAAAATGTTTAATCACAGAATACTCAATTTTATGAGCAATTAAGGAGCTTATCATGAAGGATTGTATTTACTTTCATAGATTCATCTTTAAATTTGTCTTCTACAATATGTAGGGTCTTTTGTCTCATTGTAAATGAGTTTCAGAAAAATACAATGTTCCTGGGAACCAGAGCTTGTATATAAAATACTAGCTTTAATCTCAGTTCTGCTATTAATAGAACGGTTTTTATTCAAAAGGGCTTGCAGAAATATCTGTTTTCCAACCAGATAAGCAAAGCAACTGTGGTAGACCTTTTTTTCCCCCCTTCTGCAGATTCTTTTTTCAATTTTGTGCTTCCCAAATAGTATCTGCTGAATAAAAAAAGTTTTGCAATTCTGTCTGATTATATCAATGCCTTACACTTTGAGACACTATTTTTTATTCAGAAGTAAGTCACAGAAGGTTTGCTTCCTAACAAATGTTAAATATGTACCACCGAAGTTCAAGTAACTGTGCATAGCACAGGAGTGTTCCCAAACATTGCTGCTGTCAGTAGAACCTTAGGAAGTGTTAGTACTGTGGTAAGAAAATCTGAATTTATGACAGGACATTTTTACTCCCCTCATTAACTACAATTCTCAGGATTCTTTGGGGAGGGGGAGGCATGACAGGTGTAAAGACATGATCAAAATGCTATCTATTTATAATGAGGAAAGATATTATTATTTTCTTCCCTTTCTGGCTCAATTGTCTTCTTCCCAAGCTCTTCCAATCATAAGCCTTGACATTGCTTTACAATATTTTTTTACTTGCTTTTTATTTCGGTATTCAAAGATACTCAGCTGCTGAAGTGTCACCACCAGGGTTGTGAGTAATAAAAAGAAGAAAGGACCCAAGTATAGAACAGATGACTAAATACCCCTGGAGTCAAATGCATTTACTGAGGCACATCTGTTGTCACACTCCCCGTGACTTCCATTTTCATCTGCTCCTGTGGGCAGCTAAAGATAAGATAAAGGGAGATATTTTTCAAGTTCAACCCTGGCCTTGTAAGTCAGATGTAAATGCAGTTAGGTACCTCCACTCCTCTTCTCCACAAATAAATGAATGAATGTGTGTCCTCATAAAGGAATGTGTTTTTTTTAAGTGATTTTGCTGCTGTTTGTATCTTTTCTATTTAGCTGGTTTTTGAGTCATGATAAATACAAGTCATTGTACGTAAAAGTCCACTCTCATGCATCACAGGCAGAAAAATAAACATTTGTCTCAATGGGATTTGGGGTTTTTTGGGGGGTGGGGAGTGGTGTGCATACTAATGTGCTGCTTTATGAAGCAATCTGCCTTGTATATATTACACAACAGCTTAGAGGCTTATGCTAAGAAGCATTAAGTTAATGGTATGGCTTCAATTTCACTGCAAACAATTAGATTCTGGCTTCCTCGTGGCTTTGTTGCGATCCCGAAGATACTCCCCCATCCATTTCCTTCTCCCCCTTCAATTGTATATTTCTGAAAGATGTTTACACATTGGCAAAATAAATGCACACACAGTCCCTGTCTCTGCCAGGTTCCCTTTTAAAAGACAATTTACTTCTGGTTTTCATGATTACTACCATGATCCCGAAAAGGCAAAGTCAGTGTTACAAGTTAAATACTTTGTGAAAGGACTTTTTAATGAAGAGCATATTTTTATGATTGACTTACCAGGGAAAATATTGTTGAACTGATCTACAGTACTTATCCCAGGTTCTTGGGAGGACTAGATAGATTGATAAAAATGCCAAATCCAATCTAAAAACATCTGCTGATTGGGTGGTGAACCATAATAATCATGTGCTTATCAAGGAAAATGGCTGTGGAATGTTGCAAGTACACCACGCAGCTGAAGAAATAAAAAGGGCATCAAAGAATACCTGAAGGATAGTGAAGAAAATGTACTGAGTGTACTACATGAAGGTTTGCTGAGTAATGGGGAGACTGAATTGGCCTACAAGAAAGACCAAATGAAGAATAGAAAAGAGACATGGCCAGGCAAAGTATTGCCTAGCAAAGTAAAATATGAAAAAAAAAAATCAGGGAAAGCAGATAACAACGAGAACTGGCAAAGGCTAAGAGCAGGAAAATAGAAGAAAGAGACAGAATGGCTAATTCTGTCTACACAAGACCAAGCCTTAAGAACAAATGCATACAAACCCCAGAATTCACAAGAAAGCAACAGAGAGCAAATACACCCCTGCCAAGGAGCTGAAGCTGGACTATCTAGCTAGCTGCTGCAAGAAGATTGTACAGACTGGCTACATACAAAAGCATGATAAGTAGCAACAAGTAGTATGTTGAAACATCTGCAAGAAATACTATTTCCTGCAAACAAGAGCTGGGAGGGCTACAAAATAGACAAAGTAATAGAAAATGATGAAGCTAAAGTATTCTGGATCTTTAGAATTCAAACAGATGAGCACCTGTCATATAACACCCTAAATGTAACAATTGTCAACATGAAAGAAAACAAAGACTGGATAGTGGACATTGTAGTACCTGGAGAAAGTAGAATAGAAAAAAAAAAGTACTGGAGAAAATCACAAATATAAAGACCTGCAAATAGAAATAGAACGACTGTGGCAAAAGAAGTCAAAGGCAGTACCAATGGTAATAGGTGCCTTGGGTGCAATCCCAAAACATCTGGAACACCATTGGCATTGACAAAATCACATCAGTCAACTGGAATAGGCAGCTTTAATTGTAAAGCTTACATCTTGTGACAATACTTGTAACACCATGAAACAACACCATCTGCCTATCCCAGCTCCTTGGGAAGGGCTTGATAGATGGATACAAATGTCAAATCCAGTCTAAACATCTGGCTGACTTTGTGAAGAACCATAAAAGATAAATTGGGCTTATTGGAC
>JANHZT010009430.1:153174-166530 GCA_032468215.1 Stegonotus admiraltiensis | reverse complement strand
CATATTGCTTTGTATAGGAAATGAATGAATAAATCATTCTGTCAATGGAGATGCAATAAGAATATCCTTCAGTAAAATGTATGCTTCTGCAATGTCCTGAAATTTTATATTCTGGAAAGAAGTCATTATATCAATTTGACTTTGGGACTGGATTTAATACTTTACACAATTGTTTAAAATATAGCTATTGCATGAAAAATGATGGCTAGATGATAGATGCAGATTCTCCTTTTCAGTAAAGGAGTTGTCCTTCAGGACTGGACAGATAAATGTATGCCCCCAATTACTCAGTGGATGGAAGACTGATGTTTTTGCAATCTAGGAACACATTTGTTCTAGTTCAGAACCAGTGGCAATGATGGAGGCAAGGCAGGTTAACCATTAACAACTCTTTATTAACTACAACAATTAACCACGGCTCTCTCTCAGTATGCTAATGACTGAAGGAGTGAACACTCCCCCCCCCAGCTGGCAGCTCTTTTTTACTTGAGCTGTCAGCGGCTTATCCAATCAGGTGGCTTGGAGTTCCTGCCTGCAGAAGCCGGCAGACAGACCAATGAACTGCATGCCTGCTTCACGTGACCGTCGGCAGGATGCAACAACATTGATTACAAATGTAGATATTGTAGGGACATTTATAATACAATAGAATGAGAAGATGGTGGAGGGATGGATTAGGACCAGGAGTTTGGCTAAAGAAGACCTTGGAGGATAGATGGAATGGGATAGTGATGAGGTTGCAGTTCTCAATCTTTGCATATGGTGCGACTGACCTTTTAGTAAAAAAAGCCAAACTTTAAAGAGGCTTAGAATCTTGGGCTTAATTTATTTCCATCATATTTTCTTTATTTCATTGTCATAAATCTCAAAAGTAAATTAATGTCAGTAATAACACCAGTTTCCGGCAATTATTCCACTCTTTAGCAGTAATTCTATTGATTACACACCTGACTGTGATAAAATCTACCACAAGGTCATTTTTATTATTCTCAGTCTAGTTTCTTTGAGGCTAGCTGAATATGTATGTATGGCACGCACACACACGCGCACACACACACACACACACACATAATATACTTACATTTTGATTTAGAAATATAGCCATGACTTATTCATGGTGCAACTACTTTAAAAAAATAAAATAAATAAATGTATATAACTGAAATAACTACGTCGTGTCTCTCATTAGCTTTGTCACTGATTTATAAATTATACAGCAGAGTTTAAGCTGCATTGACTTGGGTCTATATTTCATAGCACAGAATGTAAATATCTATTTTATTAATAGCAGTTTGTTTATTAAACACAGGATTAAATGTTAACCTCAAGTCATACCACTTCGAATTATGTGCCCTCTGCCCCAGTATAGAAAATGGCTTTTAAAGATTTATGAAAGGAATGCAACATTTTAAGCAGTAGAAAGTGATTCTATTGAGTTTACTTTGCTAACCCAACAGCATGTGCATTTATATTTCACACAGCTGATACTCTCCATATTACAGGGCAAGCTCATCCATCAGTAGTTTAGTTTTCTGGGAGGTAGGATAGCGGTGTCTCAATTATCGTGCTGTTCCAACCTTGGGGAAATGACTGTAAGAAGTCAGCAATAAATAATTGAAGTGAGGGAGAACAGGAATGGGGCAAGTTGCCACCTGACACACCGTGATGTCTCAATAAATTATGGCATTTATTTTAAAAATTAATTCAACTGCTAGGAGCTTTGACTTTCAATAACAATCCCATTTTCTGAAGAAAACACCTCAGAACAATAGCAATCCCCTGAAGTTTAAGGCCTTATTGAGTTGCTACCTGCCAAAACTTTATTGGCTTGACTAGAATCCTGGCTGTTTTGAATTGAAGCAGACCCTGGATAGGATTGCCACCAGCTAAGAATTTAATGGTTGCACTCCAGAGGTTATGGCCAGCTACCCAAAATGACAGAATCAATGTTAGGTGCCAGAAGCCTTGCCTAGACATGCACACTAGCATACTCTGGTGAGGAGGGGGCATGACAAACAAGACATGGGAATGGCTTGTCATATACATTTAATATATAAATTGGCTCAATTAGCAGGAAGTCTTTCTTTCCTTGAGGGGGAAAATGCAGCATTCATATCTACAGGCACTAGGGCTGAGGTAACTGTTAGATGAAAGCCGAAAGCCAACATAGCGAAATCCAATTGAATCTGATTTTTTTTATTTTCTTACACTTAACGGACATAATCTTGCCAAACTATAATCTTCTAACCTACTAGATATATCAATAGAAGAATCTAGTTGTAGCTCCGGGTTGAACTGTGATGTCCTGCAGGTATTTCGTTACCCAACTAGGTAACATCATCAGAGCTGATGTCTGCAAGAAAACAATACAGAAGACAATGCAGAAATGTCTGCAAGGAAACAATAAAACAAATAAGCTCAGATAGCATCTAGGACCCAGCTTCTAGATATATCCTGGGAGGTCCTAAGGTGTGGTTACCTTGAACTTATTCCCGTCTCCCCCATCCAGCTTGAGACCAAATGCTTTTTGATCTGGGCATATCTCTGATTAGATTTACTACTCCCTCCCTGGGAAAACTTTGTGTTGATGACTCTCCACTGATTCTCCAGGTACACATTCTCTCACATTAACTGTTGCATTAATAAATACATAATGGAAGGATGGTAGAGGGAGCTGAAATATAATGCATGGCACCCTGACAATGTTGACTTTCAATGTTTGCCTAAAGTCACATGAAGGCCTCAAATACATATTCATGTAATCATCTGAAGGGGTGGGCAAGTGATGGATGCCTCATGGTGTCATCACACAAAGGATGTGAATTGTAATATGTTACTTGGGTCATGTGATCATACATGGCATGTGACTTTGGGGTCTATGACAATTTGCTGTGGCCAACTCATCATAGCCAACTTGGCACAACTAACTAGCTGCAGGACAACTCGCCATGGTCAAGATGCCGTGGGACAAGAGCTACACTAATATTGAAGAAATGGTGAAATAGACTCATTAAAGAAAGGATGCCAAAGGAGGAACAAAATGAAATGTGAATGACAAAAATTAAAATAATTTTTAAATTATTTTAAATAATTAAATTGAATTGTTAAATCATCCCGGGGCAAATTGTTAAATTGTCCTGTGGTGAATTGTCCTGTGGCAGTGTTGTCCAGCAGCAAGTTGGCTATGCAAGTTGGCCACAGTGAAATGGCTGTGGAGAGTTGGACATAGCAACTTGGCTGGGATGAGTTGTCCCATTCTAGTGATTTTGACATCACTGTGGCTTTACCAGATGCCCATCTTTTTTTCCCCAGTGTCTCTACATCATGTTGGATAGTTATTAGTTGCTCAAATATTGAAACAACCATTTGTGCTGTAAGAAGGCATTGCTTTGCCATAAACTCTGTTGTATTCTCCCACGGTAAGCTCTCTACACTCTGGATTAGTTTGTTGTTAAACTTTTTAGACTTTATCTCCATACAGGCTGTAGCTGGACTAGTTGTTTGTGAAAACAGCTGGCTGTCATTTTGCTCCCCTCCCTCCAGATCGGGATAGTCTAGTATCTGCTGTTTTGTCAAATCTCTTTGCCGGTCCCGTTCTAACCTCTCCAGATTGTTGGAAATGGAGTGGGGGGGATATTTTTATTTACAAATCTCTTGTCAGCAAAGTGCTTGTCAATTTTTGGTTGTTTTGCATTCTTCATTGGTGGGAGAGATCCCGGGCAGATGCCCTGGCACTTCTTTCTTTTCCCCACGCCTTATTAGTCCTCATCAGCTAAAACTTTGTCTGTTACTATCTCCAAAAAATATTATTTAAATAAAAAGGCTCCAATGGGTATATTAAAAATTGATCAAATAAAATAAAACCAAGAGGAGCTGCTGCAAACACACTCCGGCAGCAGCAGCAGCCCCGCCCCTCTTCCAACTCCCAGATGCCCATCAGTTAGCCCGGTATTATCCATATCCACCTATAGATGTCTGCCTTCTACCCTCTACAATCTTGCAAAATTCATAACACTTTTTATTTCCTCCAATACTGTCCTATTTTTTTTTTAATTAGACAAGCATAACTAACTAATCTACAGCAGCTGGCTTTTAACAAAGCTATTAACCTTTCTCCAAAAGTTGAGGACCGTTTGGCTGTTTAATAATATCAAAACCTAATAGCTATAAAGTCATTAGCACTGTTTATAATTTTAGCTGTAATACATTGTGCTCCAGGTCAATGTGCAGAACTAGTTTTAAAGATAGATAAACTTCTTTAAAAAAACAAAAATCTACCAAAGCACTATAAAACTTAAATTCTTCCCAGCATTAACAATTAAAATAGCCACAGTTATTTCTAAGGCAGGGTTTTTTTTAAAAAGAAATATTTTTTCCAGAGTCTATCTTTGGTTATATGTTGAAATTACTTCACTAAAAGGAAGACATGAAGAATAATTTTGAAAGGTCTATTAGAAAAAATTATTCTGGCAGGCTCCTAAGGTTGCACTAGTGAGTAGGGTGACCAAATAACTTTTGAAGCTGGTGTGCTTGAAATCAACACAACACAAAACACAAGAAGCCATGTGTGGTTCTACCCCTTCATTTTATCTTCACACAATCAGTAAAATGGTGGTAAGAGTGTCCAGTAGACATTTGAACGTGACTCAACAAAACAAACAGGCAACGATTTACCTGTTTAATAAATGCTTACATTATTTTACATTTCTTATTTAATACACTGTGATATTGAGTATAGCTGCCAGATCTGGCTATAGAATGTTACTACAGAAAACACAAATTATTTGTAACCATTAGGTAGTTTTAATACAACTATTTATTATAATTACTGCTGTCTGTCTGACAGGCAACAGCTTGCCAGAATTTTAGACAGCTCTTCTTCCACTTGTCAGCATTGGAAGACATATTAAGCCAGAAGCTTCCATGCTGCCACCTTCTCATGTGTGGGAAAGTAGGAGGGGGGATTTAGTAGAGGGGTTGTTTGTAGACATAATAGCATTCTTCCTGTCGGTCAAGGTCAGGGCAATCCAGCATCTGGAGATGGAGTGGTTGGAGTGCTGAGTCGAGATGGGATGGACATTGATTGGAGCATATGATTGACTGAGGAGTGAGGGGATGGTTTGGGGTTTTTTGATTTACTGAGGGAAAACCCGGACCTTTCAGATTCAGGTTTTCCCAGATGTACCAGCTTACCTATTCTAGTAAAGAGAACATTGGAAAATGCTTGCTTCGGAGTCTTTACTCGGAGTGGGGGTTTTCTGGAACGCTGATTCTTCTAGAACAGGGGTGTCAAAACTCGTGTCATCATGGCAGCGTCATGTGATGTATGGGGACTTTTTCCCCCTTTGCTAAACTGGGTGTGGGCGTGGTCAGCGTGTAACACATCTGGCCTGCAGACTGCGAGTTTGACAGCCCTGTTCTAGGGGAATTGATTCTGAAATTAGCCAAACGCTCTAGCCACTAGCTTAAGTTTCATTGGCCCAATGCACTTTGAAATATGACCTAGACCTGGCCAAGATTCTGATGTTGGCTTGATGTCTAACATCTCTACATCTGCTGTTGTCAGTCTTACTTTCGAAATGAATTGGGGGCAGAGCTCAGATTATCCAAGATCAAAACTTGCTTAATCATGGTTTACTGAATAAAGCACAATAGGATTCTCACAACACACCAGATGATAAACAAAACATAATGTATGGGTTTCTGCAATACACAAATTCATAATTAGCTACAGGTCAGTAGTGGGATTCAAATCCTGTCGCCACCAGTTTGCTCATGGGTGTGGGCGTGCTTGCTCATGTGATGCTTCTGTGCATGCATGGAAGCTTCTGCGCATGTGTAGAGACATCCAGGCAGGTGGGCGGAGCCTCCGGCCACTGCTGCTACTGGTTCGCCTGATCTGTGGTGAACCAGTAGCAACCCACCACTGTTTCAGGTATGCAAACCACTAAATGTAGCAAAAGGTTCAGCAATATGCATTGAAGAGACAGTATTACTGATAATGGAGAATATTTGTAGCTCAGGGTTGAAGTCACAGGTCCTTGGTGCTCTCTGAGCTTGGTTGTTTTCTTGCAGATATTTCACTACCCAAACTAGGTAGTATCATCAATGCCATCATCAGAGACAATCTTGTGAGAATTGTTCTTGGATAATCTGAAGATTCCTTAACAGTTTTGTGTTAATTACATTATACTTCTTAAGAACTAACAGATATCAAATGTGAAAAATGAATAGCACTATTGTTTCTATCACCATGCCTGTTTCTCCCAAAATAAGACATCCCCTGATAATAATCCCAATTGGGCTTTTGAGTGCATGGCAATAAGGCCAAGCGCTTATTTCAAGGTTCAAAAAAATAAAAGACAGGGTCTTATTTTCAGGGAAACACAGTACTTTTCCTACTGCAACAATGAAATAGTAAGAAAAGCTTTTATTCATTTCTTCTAATTGGATCATTATATTCCTAACTCACTTTTAAAAGCTATAGTTGTGTCTAGATGATGGTCATCCATTGACTAAACTTTAAAATGGTGTTTCTACACTGTTCATAGATTATCTGATATTTCTTTAGCTTACGTTCTTTTTTAATGGGTACATGATTGATTGATGGGCTAGGAGAGACTGTTGCTAAGACACAAGAATAGCCATGTCCAATAAGAGCAAGTAAACACCATGCTAGTCTGAACACATAACAAATCTGTCTTAAGAGCCTGGGGCATTTTTCTGCTAGTTACAATCCCCCAACTTGTTGGTTTGCCATTTCTGCTTATTTGCAACCTCCCCTCCTCAATTCCTATAGAATGGATAAACCAACTTAGTATTTGGTGACAAATAGGTAATATTAAAACTATGAGGTTTCCTAATGCTAGCCATTACTCGGTTGACTTTTAATTAAGATTGCAGAAAACATGCTGCAGAAAAGCTATCTAAGAATAGCCTTCAGCTGTCAAGCAAAAAGAGACTTTAAAATACTTCAATTTCTTGATCTTTTAAAGAAGGTTCAATACAGCTGGGTATTAGAAGACTGGAAAGAGATTCATTTTTTCTTCCATGGCATGATGGTCTAAAGGACTCCCCCCCCCCACTCTTTCTCTATTATTGAGAATCTCTGGCATGATTATTGAGAGGATTGTTTAGGAATTTGGACTGCTTTTTTCAATTAAAAATTATTTTTTCCTTGTTAAATATACTGATGTGAATATGAAATATGCATGTCAATATGTATGTATATGTGCTTGTGTGTGTATGACATGAAATTAAATATAGTATTACAGGTAGTCCTTGACTTACAACCACAACGGAGACCAAAATATATGTGAAACATTTGTTAAGTGAGCTTTGCCCCATTTTACAACTTTTCTTGCAGCTGTTGTTAAGTGAATCATTGCAATTGTTAAGTTAGTAACCTGGTTGTTAAGTGAATCTGGCTTCCCCATTGACTTTCCTTGTCAGGAGGTTGCAAAAGCTGATCACATGACCCTGGGACACTGCAACTGTCATAAATAGAAAACAGTTGCCAAGCATCTGAATATTGATCCTGTCGCTATGGGGATGCTGCAAAGGTCATAAGTGTGAAAAATAATCATGTCACTTTTTTCAGTGCCATTATAACTTTGAATGGTCACTAAATGAACTGTTGTAAGTTGAGAAGTACCTGTACACAAATACACACATACACACACACACATCATAGGACTGCCTTTAATGAATAAATGTTTTGTGTTCAAACACACACACACACACAATTCCTTTTCTTTTGTTTTTTCGGTACATATAACATTAGGAAATAATCATTGTTTTTCTTTAAGAGTGTAAGGAATTCCTTAATGGTACGAGTGGAACATTAAGTAGTCTCCATTACCGTTTATCAGATTAAGTTTTCCAAATTATTTTACATCAATTGAAAGTTTGGCAATCAATGGAACTGTGGTAGTTAATGTTATCTATTTCCTTTCTGTGGGAGTTTATCGCAATCTAAATGTGCAACTTTTGGACCATCACTCTTAGCCCCACCTATGACAATAGGTTGTAATGTATTGTAGTGGAGCAATAGGAGAATGGGGTGCTATGTAGGTTGTCTTGAGCTTCTGAATGAAACATGGACTAGAAGGCTTGAAGTCAGTTGGGTGACTTTGGGCCAGTCACTCTCTCAATCCTAGGAGGGAGGTAATGGAAAACCACTTGCAAAATCTTGGCTAGAAAACTGTGAGGACTTATCCAGGTAGTCACCAGGAGTCCACACTGACCCAAAGACACCAAAATTAAATTAGATTAAAATAATAAACAATAAAATAAACTGTTACATCCTCAGATGACCAACAGCTTTCTTTTCTTCCTGTTTTTTTTCATTTTTTTTAAAAAATCTGGCTTTTATTATTTTAATAAACAACTCAAGGCAGAAAACATATCAAACATACTTTCTTCCTTCTATTTTCCCCACAACACCAACCCTATGAAGTGAATTGGGCAGACAGAAAACTCCTGCTGGATTTCATGTCAAAGGTGGGACTAGAATTTACAGACACCTAACTTCTAGTCTGGTGCCTTAACCACTAGTCCAAAGTGGCAAGAGGAGGAGGAAGGCATGTTGGATATGTTTGCCTCCTTGCGTTATTTGTAAAAATCGTAAAGACAGGATATGAATATATGAATGAATGAATGAATGAATGATGCATGAAGAGTGAGTGAGTGAGTGAGTGAGTGAGTGAATGAATGAATAAATGAATGAATGAATGAATGACTCATCAGTCCCTGCAATGCTCAAAGCATCAAACTCAGCACTAATGTCAAAACCTGGTAACCTTGACTGGATTTTTAACAGTCATTTTCATCATGGGAAACACACACTATAGTTTGCTCTCTGATATGAAGGAATGCAAATAAACCTTCTCATACATCCACTTATGGGTAATTCTGTCTTTAAAAAAATAAGGCAAATGTTATCCTATCATTTGGATTACTTTATCTAATGCTATCCCCCACATCTAAACCAGTGGTGAATTTCAAATTTTTTTACTACCGGTTCTGTGGGCGTGGCTTGGTGGCTGTAGCATGGCTTGGTGGGTGTGGCTTGGTGGGCATGACAGGGGAAGGATACTGTAAAATCTCCATTCCCTCCCAATCAGCTGGGACTCGGGAGGCAGAGAATAGATGGGGCGGGGCCAGTCAGAATTTTTTACTACCGGTTCTCTGAACTACTCAAAATTTCCGCTATGAGTTCTCCAGAACTGGTCAGAACCTGCTGAAACCCACCTCTGATCTAAACCAAAGGAAGCCAAATCTGGACTGGGGAACTTTGCTACTGTTATTAAAATCACCCAATGAACCAAAAGGAAGAAACCTTTTCTCCCTTTCAGGCAAACAGCTCATGAAAACCTCTTACATAAAATGAAAATTCAATCAGTTGGAGAAATCAAGGTGTTTTTAGAAGTGGCTGAAGTATTTCAATTAATTTGTGAATTATTCATGAATTATTTCAGAGAAATGATACAGATTTAGTTATTACTGGGTACAGTTAATTGACCTTGTAAATTCCTTTCATAGAATCAGTTATCTAGAAATGTGTAAAGTCTGTGTAAAAAGGCCTCCCACAGCAGTAGAAAACATGCAGAAATTGGCACTTGTGCCTGCAATGAGAATTGCAAGTTCCATCTTACTTATGGTGACAAAACCAGCCCATACATACTGTATCTTGACAAAAATCCACATTGTTAAACATCCCAAACTACTTTCTCATGATTTAGCAATAGTCTAAAGAAGTACAGAAATGATTGGTTGAAATAATGAGATCTGGACCTTCCTGATATTGATGGAACAATTTGAATAACCTTCCCTGACTATAAAAAAATACTTCCTTTAGATAATCTTCCTTTGTTTTGTTTTTTTCACTGGCTGGCAAAAAACTCACATCAGATTGGGAAGACCCAGTGACACTCCTTGCTAACTTCCTATATAAAATATCCTAGAGGAATTGGGTACTAGATTGTCAGCCCCACTAGATAGACCAGATCCTGAAATCAAGTCCACAAGTAGGCTAAAATTATTTTTTTTATTGAGTTAAAGTATAATAACAGAACAGAATTAGGGAGTCTTGCTTACTGTGTTTTACTATATTGTGGTGTTAATTATTGTTATTAATAATTAATTTAATTAATAATTAAGTTAAGTTATTGAGTTAACCAAGTATCTGAAATTTACTTTTTATTGCAGCTTCAGTAATTTTACATAAATATTTCCAGTGAGTGAGAAGAAGAGATATACCTGTTCTCAATTGCATATCACATCAATAATATCCAAAAGGGCAGGGCGTAGTTGTGAAAGTGAACATTTTAAAATACTGAAAAGCTGCAAGACAGAAGTAAAAGAACAAAAAGAAACAGTGTGTATCTAGGAGCCCAAAGTAGCATGTATAACACCTTCTTTCAGTTGTTCTTCCCAACAGTAAATTGAGAGAGATAGAATTATGAGAGAGAGAGAGAGAGAGAGAGAGAGAGAGAGAGAGAGAGAGAGAGAGAGGTGGGGGAGGGACAGAGGGAGGGACGGAGGAAGAGAGAAAGAGAGAGAAAGAATTTTGCCAGAAATCATCCTATGAACTTCCATAGTACAGGGTGAAATTGAACTGAAGTCTCCTCTGATTTAATCTAACACTTTAACTGCCGCATCGCACACTGAGATAAGCAATACACACGTATTTTAGCATGTTAAAAACACAATTTAGCATATTTTAAAAAATAGCTCAGTGTTTCCTAGAGCCTTTTCAAACCATGGCCCTCTCCATTTGGTTTTGCCAGGTTGCATGTGAGGTTTATCCTTGGGGACTTTATTAAAATGTACTATTTATTAAACAAATGTATATGGATCTCCAAGTCACGCCAGCGGGGCATATAGCAAAAACAAAAACAAGAAGCCACAATTTAAAACTTCAATCCCCTACAATTATCGGCACATGCAATTTGTGCAAAGAAATATTTCTGGTTCACCACATGAATCACCATGAGGTAAGCTTTAATGGTGACTTTTACCTGTGTTGGGTTGAATTCGCTTTTTGTTTTCCACCAGCAGCACCCTAGATGTTGCTTGATCTTCTTCATCTCTCTTAATTCCTCCGTACATCTCGGAGCCAGATGAAATCCATGGGTTAAGAGAGGTTGCTTGGCACAATCCTATCTGAAATGTCAATCTAACTCCTATTCCAGACTGTGACTCGGGTGTCAACCGGGCTATGCAGTGGATCTTCTGTTACAATCTCCAGTCTCTCTGAAATCCATCCAAAAGTATATTTCCCAGACACCAAAGTTTCATCTGCCTTTGCCCAAACCTGGAGGAACAGAAAATTTTGCTTCTCCAAAAGTAAAATCTGCATTTTTGATACACCAAAAAACAACAACAACAGTGTTCAACTAACCAATTAAGAAGATATTTCTGCACTCTTACGTAGCTACATAGATGTGTACATGGCTGCTGGACCTATAGAAACTATTAACTGCTTGAGTGGTGGAAAATTCAAAGGTGTTACTTTAAGGACATTTCCAACAAAGGACTCCATTGGAGCTGTTTGGCCCTACTAAGAAAAGTAAGAAACAGCACGATTTACAGCTGTAATTCCAGACTCAAATGCAGCCATAAATCAAGGATTACCCACACCTACAGATCAGTAAAAAAACATTACTTCCTGGTTAAAACCTGGGCGGTGATCTCTACCGGATTGCCGAACCACAGGGAAAAATCGCTACCGGATCAAGTGATCTGGTCCGATCTGGGAGCATTTCACCCCTGATCTGAAGATATGGGTAATCCTTGATTTATGGCTGCATTTGAGTCTGGAATTACAGCTGTAAATCATGCTGTTTCTCACTTTTCTTACTAGGGCCAAACAGTTCCCAGATCGGACCGGATTGCTTGATCCGGTAGCGATTTTTTCCTGTGGTTCGGCGATCCGGTCGCGATTGCTGCCTGGGTGTCATTACTTCCTGGTTTTAACCAGGAAGTAATTTTTTTTACCTTCTGCGCATGTGCAGAAGGTTTTGAGCATACACAGGTGTGTGCATGACATGTGCACTTCCAAACTGGTAAGGAAGGCAAGTAGATTTTATCCCTGCTTCAGATGTACCATTGATGTATGACACCAGATAAATTGTCTATGATCTATAAAGGCATTTCTAATCAATGTTGGAAATGTGGTAAACATGAAGGAACATTTTGTTATGTTAAACATCGATCTTAACCACTATGCTATTCCTGCAGTGTTGGTAAAGAAAGTTCTACAAACATTATTATGTATAAGTTTACACAAGTTCGGTTGAAAGAACAGTCCTTCTTCAAGGTGGCTAACGAGCTGCTAAGGTTAACCTGAAACAGACTGAAGGACCTATCTCATAAATGACTTGGAAAAAATGTGACATGGGAAAATGTACTTCAGAAATAGAACTGAAAAAACACCCTGATGTTGCTTTGAAATTGATCATAAATTCATATAAAAAAAATTGTCTCCCCATTCTAGTGATAGGACAACTAGACAGTAAGGATAGCCCAGATTCATTAGGTCTACAATTAGCCAGGTAAAAAAAAAGATCCACCAATGAACAAAGAATTGGATCCTTCTAGCCTCTCCAGTTGTGGTTTTTTTTTTCTATTTTCAGTAACCATGGTTTCCTCAAGTAGCTGTCTGAGCATTGAAAAATTAAGATTATTTCTTTGTAAGCATAAAAAGAATATACAAGATTATTAAAGGCTTTTGCCTAGCAGCATCTACAATTGCATGGAATTGTTGAGGTCAAGGCAATATCTGGAAGGCTAAGAAAAATCTTGGATAGAGCTACCAGGAAAATAAAAAGATCTATAAAATGGAACCACTATAAAACAGAACAACAGGTCACTGAAAATGATTTTCCTGCTTAAAACCCTTAGTGGGTGAACAATGCAAGGCTTGCTGAATTCTGCTTCACAATGAGAGGAAGAGCCAACGTGTGAAGGCAATCCGGCTGAGATGCTGGATAAGATGTTCGTTGCTCCACAATACAGTGTTTCTTTTGCAATATTGATGTACATGGGAAAATTGTCAGAATGAAACCTTTTTCTCTGACCCCACCACAAAAGTGATCATTTAACGTATTCAAAATCTTTAATGTTTTGGAAAAATTGCTTCCGGATGATGAAAGAAAAATTGAACTGTTCAACAATAACCACACAAGTTACATTTTTTAAAAAAATTTGATTTATATGCTGCCCGTCTCCGGAGACTCAGGGCAGCTTACAATGCGTTAAGCAATAGCCTTCATATTTTTGTATATTTACAAAGTCAGCTTATTGCCCCCACAAACCGGGTCCTCATTTTACCCACCTTAGAAAGGATGGAAG
>JANHZT010009430.1:119468-130483 GCA_032468215.1 Stegonotus admiraltiensis | reverse complement strand
CAGAGCCCTCATCCGGGCCTTCCCCAGCCTCCAGGACTGGCCCATGTTCTTCCTCAGCCTCATCGCTGTCTGACTCCGCTGCCAGCTATGCAGGCTGCTGGCGGACCAGAACAGGACTGGAGTCACCTAGCAACTGGACAGTATCCTGGTTGGACCATGTGACTGATTGCTTTGAGAAAGTGAAAAACTTTCAATTTTAATTAGGTGAAAACCACGGGAATAGTCAGAGTCAGTTTTCACCAGCCTGTGCCGATATGACATATCTAATAAAATTATTCTTTGAGGAATTTACCTGCTTCAGAGTTTTGTTTGCTATGGGTATGTTACTTGGAACCCTGACAATCCAGCTGTTTCATGCAGCCTTTTATTCAACTAGGTTCTGTGAATAAGAATACAGGTGGTTCTTGTCTTACAACAGTTTGTTAAGTGACTGTTACAATGGCACTAAAAAAAGTGACTTATGGCTGTTTTCACACTTTCAGCAGCTGCAGCACCCCCATGGTCACGAGATAAAAATTCAGACGCTTGGCAACTGGTTCATATTTATGACGGTTGCAGTGTCCCAGGGTCATGTGACCAGTTTTTTGCGACCTTCTGACAAGCAAAGTCAGTGGGGAAGCCAAATTCAATTTACAACCATGTTACTTACTTAACAACTCCAGTGATTCACTTAACAACTGTGGCAAGAGAGGTCGTCAGAGGGGAAAAATTCACCTCACAAATATTTCACTTAGCAACATAAATCTTGGGCTCAATTGTGGTCATAAGTCGAGTACTAGCTGTATGAAATAGTATTTTCTTCCCGACCAAGGCCAGATGTATAACATGAACTGGCTGGAAGCTCTCAGATGCTTCAACACATTCCCCTTGATGATTGCACTGACCACCCAACCTGGTGAGAAAGGATTTGTTAGACATGTGTCTATTGCTGCTCTGGAATAAAGCTACATGCGTGTTCAGAATTAACCTAATTTGACAGTTCCACATCAGAGCATCTCCATCGTGATAACAAGTTGTCAGTTGGAATTCACTTAAAAGGTGGCTCAGGGAATTTATTTTCTTTAACTTCTGTTGGAAAAAGAGGATCGGGTCTCTTGATTCCCTGAGTCCAGTTCAGAGGTGGTATTCAGCAGGTTCTGACCAATTCTAAATTTTGAGTAGTTCGGAGAACCGGTGAATACCACCTCTGACTGGCCCTGCCCCCATCTATTCTCTGCCTTCCAAGTTCCAGCCGATCGGGAGGAAATGGGGATTTTGCAGTAGCCTTCCCCTGCCACGCCCACCAAGCCATGCCCACAGAACCGGTAGTAAAAATTTTTGAATCCCACCATTGCTCCAGTTGCCTAACCCCCCACATCACAATTTATTATGGAGTTGTTTCTTCTGACCAATAAATGGGGGTGGAAATGAGAAGGGAAGAGAAAAACAGCTATCAATCACTACCCTTAATTTTCTCATATTAAAACTGTAAGACTCATTCACAGGTGTCATAGCTGAGGCAGAATAGAGATTAACTATTGGGACACAGCTAATTAGCAAAAGAGCATTACAGCTGTCAGAATAAACCCTTAGTCTGAGGCATTTGTATATCTCCAGAGGCTCAAAACCCATTGTAACATGGATGAGCCATATTCATGATTGTTATAAACCCTAATCCCCCAAATGGGTTGTGACTGCAGGTCCCGCCATTCCCAACTGTCCTCGACAATGTGGCTTGGACATCAGAGAGCTATTATTCAAGCAAATCTGTATGGCATGTTGTAGATGTGTTGCAACAATACTCTGGTTTCTCTTCAAACTGTGTGGATTTTTTTGCTTTTTGCCTATGCTACGGAAAGAGAAGGGAGTAGGGTACTGAAAATATGTGCACCCGACAATCAGCTGGCCAGCACACATGCACACACTGGTTTTTGGCACTGCTGCACATGCAGACTGGTGATTGACATTCATGCATGCATGCCAGAAACCCGGAAGACAAACAGGAAATGCCACGCATGCCAGGTGACATGGCTTCGTGTGCCACTTTGGGCATGTGTACCATAGGTTCACCATCACTGTCCTATAGCATTCTTCTAGCAATTCTTAGCCAGAGCTGACCTCATAATGTTGCAACCAGTCACTTTACCCCAAAGGAAGTCTTCTCTGTCACTAATATACTCCCAAGGAAGAAAATGGAAACAGCTTCATTCAGTAATTTGGCTTCTCAGGAAAGACAGAGAAAATTTGGTTATGAAATTCCACCCTGAATCTGGTCCCAGCATCCATTTTTGCATTCGGGTTGAAAATAATTTTTGGCTTCCTGGGAACCTGTGTCCCTCACCCTGACACCATGAATTTTCATCCCCAGGCACCCAAAAGGCTCGGTTTTTAAAAACAGCAAACACCATTTTAAAGCATGAAATTCCACCCTGAATCTTGTCCCAGTATCTGTTTTTGCATTTGGGTTGAAAATTTTTTTGGCTTCCTGGGCACCTGTTTCCTTGCCACTGGCATCAAGAGTTTTTTTTTCCCAGGGCACCAAAAATGCTTGGTTTTTTTTAAAAAAAGAAAGAAATATTTTTAAGAATGGAATTTCACTCTGAATCTTGTCCCAGCATCCATGTTGAGCCCCAGCCCTGGCCTGGGGCTTGCGATACCTGGGGGGGAGGAGACAACAACGCCTGGCCATGGCAGCAAACCTACTGGACCGCAACACACAGCTAAGCAGCTGGCGGCTTCCGACAGCCTCCGCGGCTGCTAGGAGCCACCCACTGAGCATTCCTCAAGGCTGCATCACTTGAGAGAACAGCAGCTTCCAGAGGCTTCCACGACAGTCGTGCACCATCAGCTGGGCCACCCCAACCATGTGGGTGACAGTGGCCAGACATACACTGGCCATCACCAGATGGTGGCTTACAGAACATGACTGCCGGCCAGACAGGGGGCAGGACCCAAGGTCTTCAAAACACACTGGGAGGCGGATGCAAGGACTTTTCTTTTTCCTGCTCACTGTGTTCTGAGGCTCTGGCCTGGTTGGGGGTTGAATTAAGGCAGAGTTTGCCGCAGTTGCGTGATTGTCCTGACTCTTACATGTCCCCTTATTGGCTCTAGCCTAGACTGGCTGAGAATCCACTTTTCCATTCAGGTAGATTTTTTTTTTTTTTGGCTTCCCAGGTACCTGTTTCCCTGACCCTGGCATCACAAGCTTTCTTCCCAGGGCACCCATGAGGCTCGGTTTTCAAAAACAGCAAGCAACACCATTTTTAAGCACAATATTCCACTTTGAATCTCATCTCAGCATAAAAAGTTGGATTTTAGCCAGTCTCTCCTTTAGCCTACAACCCCCCAATGTGCACACAACCACAGCACACTTTTCCAGTTACCATCCGTAGAAATAAATTTTCTCTATACCACATCTTGCTTGACTTGCCTCCAGGTTATCTTATGATTCCCTGATCTCTAACTTAGTTTTCTATGAGTGAGGGCATGTTTTCTTCCTTGGCTTTAAGCTGGCCCCTGAGAAGGCTTGCAACAGGAATAGCCATAAGCAAAATGGAGCTTCTTGCTTCCCACTCTGTTCAAAAACACACCGAACTTCTGCTTCTAATTAGGTCTACAGTGTTTTGTTTTCTTGGATTTCATTTTTGTCTTCACTGTTTGGATTGATGGATCCCTTTCTTTTTCCTTAACTCTTGCTGCCTCCGAACCTTTGGAATGCAATTGGAGTTCCTTGTTAATATGCAGCGCTGCATACGGAATATGACTGAGTAGGTATCGTATAAACCCAATGTCAGTTCATGTTCCTATATTCAGCTAGGGTAATTTCCATTTGCTTTCAAAATAACAGTCCAGTTATTATGCTTTTCCAGTACAATATCTACAAGCACATTTAATAAGACCACTAAATACAAGTGCTGTGGATTTAAGAAGCATTTCTGTTGTAAACCATGATAGTCTGAGGCATTCCTTAATTTGCTCTAGGTGACTTCAGTTGAAAAAAAAAATAGGGTATGATATTCTACTTGTTCAGCTTGGCTGAAGACTGCTTAGCTCTTACCTTTAATCTTTATGCCAGCTGACCAGTTCACATCTCTTGAATATTAATAGGAAGAAAATTGGAGGGATACATATAGGCACAGCTGATGTGAGATTTACAAAATTCTACAGTCATCACAGTTCCTCAAACAATGAAACCAGCTTCTGCTCCTCTCCCCCAGATTATAAGCCTTTGGACATATCCACCATTAAAAGATATTAAAAATATGCTAATTATAACCATGGCAACCAGCTTTTTGGTATAGGAAAGGCCTGGATGTAGGTCAGAAACAGCATCACTTGGATCACAGCATGTCCACTTCCAACAGCATGTTGAATAGCATAAAATAAGTGTCCTGTTAAAAGGTATAAATGGCAACTGAATAAAAAGAAGGCAAGAAATGGCTTTATGAACATAAGCATAGAAGGAGACGCTAATTACGCTTGTGACCATTTGACTTTGTAGCTTATTTATAAAAATGGGGTAGAGAATAAGGGAGATGACATTGACAAAAATTTGCAGGAACTGTTGCCTGGGCAAAGAGGGCCAAAACATTGTTTAATTTTGGGAAGCAAGTTCATATTCAGAAGTGACTTGGGCAGATTTATCTAATATAAGAAGCAGAAGAGGTTGCATCGCATTTGGAAGCACCGAGGCACTTCTGGGTTAGAAAGGATTAGCTGGTGACATCACTGTTGTCTGAGGGATGCCCAGTTGGGGGCTCCCTTGACGTCCCCAGCAGGAGCTGGAACAAAGCTCACCCTGTCCCATGGTAGCACTTGGGTCTCAAATGGAGTTTCCTAACCTCAACCCAGTGAGACCACGAGAACCACTGTGCTCCTTAGAAGAGAAGGCAAAGCACAATGATTTTTTATTAGATTTTTATCTGTCCCTTATTACCTTATATGTAACTCAAGGTGGTGAACCTACCCAATATCCCTTCCTCCTCCTATTTTCCCCACAACAATCCACCTGTGAGGTGGATTGGGCTGAGAGAGGGTGACTGGCCCATGGAAACCCAGCTGGCTATCATGGCTAAGGCGGGACTAGAACTCACAGTCTCCTGGTTTCTAAGACAATACCTTAACCACTAGGCCAAACTGGTTTTCTCAAATGAGGCTTGCAAGCAGGGGTGGGCTGCTGGGTTCACAGGGGTTTGGGAGAACCTCTAGCTAAGATGTGCAGTTCGGAGAATCCCCAAATCCTACCTCTGGTTGGCCCTGCCCACCCAGCTCCTCCCAGGAGTCCCCATGTGGCCTGTTTTGGATACAGGTAAGTGCAGGGCGCATGCGGACACTCTGGAAGGCAAAAAATGGGCCTACTGGAAGTTCGGGAAGGCCAGAAACGGGCCTGTTTCTGGCCTCCGGAGGGCCTCCGGAGCCTGGGGAGGCCATTTTCGCCCTCCCGGAGGCTCAAAGAAAGCCTCCAGAGCCCAGAGAGGGCAAAAACACCCCCCCTCCCCACCATGGTGCAGGAGGCTGACAAGGCCACACCCATCATGGCCACACCCACCCAGCAACCGGGCAGAGAACCCCTTGCTAAAATTTTTGAATCCCACCCCTGCTTGCAAGACTGATGCCTGCCCAATTAGCAGACCAGGCTAGGAAACCAACTTCATAGGAAGACTAGAACTGTATTTTATTGAATGGGGTGTAGCAACAGAATCTGGCAAGCCTGATTGAGCCTTAAAACCCTTCTTTCTTATACCCCAGTGAATCAAGGAGTGTTTGCCCAAATTGCTGCTGAATATTATCTTGCTTCCCAGGACTTAAACAAAGTTTCAACTCTGTTTGCTTATGGTTTTGCAAATTTCTGTCAAAGACATCTCCTTCATTCTCTGCAGATTGACAGAGCCTCCTGGTTACGACTGAAAATGTCTAACAATCACAAAAGGTTTCATGTAAGTTGCCTTTTGACCTGGTTATAAGATTTTGTTCAAGGTCTATATATTTGGTTCAATCTGATGGCCTGCTTTACTGAGCATACTAAATCATAAACCGTGGTCTATAAACCACAATGGTTGATTCCTATTCATTCACAGCCAAAAGCAAAGCACAATGCGATGACCTAATGCAATGTTTTGCCCAGACCCAGACCGATAAAGAAAATATACCAGCCATTTAAACAACATGTCTTGTATAATTCCAGTGACACAGAAAGACAGCAGTCTTAAGGAAACATGCTATAACTGAGAAATGGCTGCGCTAGACTGATTCTTGCTGTAGAATTACTTTATAGATGCTATTGTGAATAGTTACAGAAAAGAAAGTGGGACTGACATCACTCCTGCCTTAAATGCATATTCAGCTGAATATCAGAAAGCTTTCTTGCAGTATCGTATTCATCCCGGGTTCCCATGAAAATATAGAGAGACTGTAATCATCTAAGTACCCTAGCAATTACTAGGGTACTTAGCAATTACATAAAGACAGGTCTTAACTGTTGTTAAAAGAGACCCTTATAATATAATTGTCTCAGCTCTTGGACTGGAGCATGTGAGTCCCCAGGAAGAGCAAGGGGCAGGCAATGTCATCAGTACACGAATGCTGTCACTTTTAGCTTCTAGATGTTGTTTGCATCAGGATGTCAGGATCAGTGGTGGGTTTCAAAAATTTTCACAACTGGTTTGGTGGGCATGGCTAGGTGGGGGGGTATGTGACTGAGTGGGCGTGGCCAACTTGACATCACTCACACCCATGCCTACTCAGTTACATGACCTAGCCACGCCCATAGGAAAAGGTAGGAATTTTTTTGGAATTTCCATCTATCTTTCCTCGACTTCCCTTTGCCAGTCGCCCCCATTTCCCCTCCTTTAGCGGTCCTGGTCCTTGGCCGGCTTCTTCCCCCACCACTGCCTCTTTGTTCGGGCTGCTTACTTTCTGCGACGGCTGGTCCAGAAGGCAAGCTGACTGGAGTTTTTGGTGGCCCCCAGTCAGTCATCGCTGCTGGAAAGAGGCTGGCAAAGTACTGGAGGTTGCAGAAAAAGCTGCTGCCATTGCCGCCATGTTCTTCATGCATGCACATCCCATTGGACTTGCAAGGCAATGGGATGCGTGTGCGCGAAAAATATGGCAACGACAAACATGGTGGGCAGGGCGAACTAGCGGCGACTGGGGGACCAGTTCGGGGGCGTGGCCAACTGACCATCGCTACCGCTTCACTGACCTTGGCCAAATTTCCACCAATGCGTGAACCAGTGCAAACCGGCTGAATACCACCTCTGGTCAGGATGTCACAAGCTGCATTGGGTTTGCATCCATGCCCAATTCAAGGTGTTGGTTATAACATTTAAAGCCCTACATGGCATGCGGCCTGATTAACTTTGGAATTGCTTTTGCCCTGTTACATTGGCCTGTCCTATCCCATCAGCCAAGGAAGGTAGGCTATGGACCCTGTCAGTTAAAGAATTTCACTATATTTCAGTAGAGAGAAATTCCCTGAAGATGGGCTCCAGCATGAGTCTGAAAGCTTGGAAGAATAAATCTCTAGTCCCACTGACCGACCCAAATTCAATCTTGCGTCATTTCCCTGGGACATGTATATTTGCCTTCATTCATAAAGAATTTCAGTGGGCAGGGCCCAGGAAAAGAATCTTCTCTACTGTTGTCCCTACTCTGTGGAATATCCTCCCCCCAGGAGATGGGCCAGGGCATCATTCTCCTGATATTTCAGAAATGCTTGAAGACCTGGCTTTGCCAATCTTCTAGCGGCCTTCAGAGGCACATGCAGCCATGAGACTGGTTAATGTCCTGGAGCTCCTGCCCCACTTTTTACATTCTGAATTTTAATTATTTTATTCTTTTTTAAAAACAGTTTTTATGGTATTATTTATATATCACTTTTGTGTTTTTATGTCTATTTGTACACCACCCAGAGTCGCCCTATGAGGCAAATGGACAGCTTTTAAATATGAGAGAGAGAGAGGGGGGGGCAGGCAGGCAGGCAGGCAGGCAGGCAGGCAGGCAGGCAGGCAGACAAACAAACAAACAAACAAATAAATAAATAAATAAATAAATAAGACCTCTATAAATTACTACAACTCATGTAACTTGCATGAGGAGGTCATGATGCACATGACTTCATCATAGCTGTTGAGGTATGTTAGAGAGTTTGAGGAATTGAGAAATTGTGAGTTCTGATATAAAGACGCACAACCTATACTGTACAGGTTGGAAAATTGTTACTTGCCCCATTTTGACTTCTAAATCTTTTGATCTGAATCTTGCTTCAGGAAAAAAAAAAGCACAGATGTGCACCTTTGACCCTCACATAGTTAAAACTATAAGCGTAAAACACAAGGTTAAGATAGCTAATTGTTTAAAAAAAGAAAAATATTTAATTTAGGATTTAGTATTGCCTCTTTTATTTGTCTTTTTCAAGGTTCTGTGAGCAGAAAGCCCTGACGTAAGGCAACCAGCCAAAGAAATGTTTTTAGAACTTGATTTCCCACCCCCCACAAACAATTAAAAAGTATACATGTGCATGCACACACTCACAAAAATTTGTCATATAATTCATCACTTGGCTACCTGCAGCTTGCATCCTGCATATGTAAAAGCCTTCTCTTTTCCATTCCCCACATTTCAACAAACAAAAACACACTGGGATAAAAGACTGATATTCCTGCATCCCCCAATATGTTTCTCGACTCTTTCCTCCTATTAACATTGTCTAATTATCTGGGCTCCAAGTACTTGATTTACATCAGAACTGGTAGAAAGTGAATTAAATTTGTTCTGGGCTGTTGGATGCTAAATGTTTGTTGATAGACAACTGAAAACGGTTGAAGGAGCAGAGGCTGTGCTCCCCAGTCATTCTTCGTAATGAAACTTGCATATCCAAGTGGACAGCAGAAGCCAGTGTCATTAAATAAACCTGTAAAATCATTTTGGAACTGGGACAAAGAATTTAATTTGGTGTTGCAAATTAAAGTAAAACAATGAACATTGCCTGTGCTGAGAGGCGAGAAGGATTTGCAATTAAGGCTTCACCTCTTTTTATTAACCTCTAGTTATTTTTGGCATAATTTAAATCACAATGGCTGCCACTTTAAGTGCAGAAAAATAGTCTAATCACTTCTAAACTTTCCTTGGTCTCTCTCTGAAAGCAGCTCTCTTTTACCAAACCAAACCATGCAATAGTCTGAATAAGAGCTTTGCTGTGAAGAACCAGATGGAACATTACCAGACCGTACAAGGGGTGATTAAGGTGCTGGACTAAAACCAGGTGACCAGGACTTCTAGTCCTTCCTTAGGCATAGAAGCAATCAAGGCGGGGGTGGGTTCTATTTATCTTTACTACCGGTTCGCAACGGGATCACATGTGCAGAAGCTTCTGTGCATGCCCAGGTCACTGATGACAACATCCGGGGCGGTGGGTGGGGCGTCATGCCAGTTTTACTACCAGTTCTTGTGAACTGGTCTGAACCAGGGGCAACCCACCACTGAATCAAGGCAACTTTAGCCCAGTCACTTTCTCTCAGACTAAGCCATTTTTGTTGTGGGAAAATAAGAGAAAGGAGCTTTATCTATACCACCTTGAGTTGAATAAAATAAAGGTGGCATATGAATCTATATACTCCATACCATGCCACGTCATGCCATACCATGCACTAAAAAGACAGGCTTGGGTGTTTCAACTCTTAAGTATTTTCAAATTTCTTGAGCCATTCTCTCCATCCATTTATTGGATTGGATTTATTTATTGGATTTATTATATTGATAGCAAATCCTACCTCCTCTCTTGCATTCCATCTTTTAGTCTCATGTTACTGTATTTTCATTCTATATTTCATTATTTTGCTTCTATGTTTATACTTCTTTTCATTTCTCTGTTTTTACTGTTGTCAGCCACCTAGAGTAGCCCCATGGTGAGATAGGTGGCAAATAAATTTGACAAATAAATAAATAAATAAAACTACTTTGTTATTTTTGCTTCTTCTTTTTCTTCTGTAATTCTTACTTATCTCCTAGTCCAAAGTCCTTCCTTGTTCTGTTGTATTCTTACACTGTATTGCCCTCGCACAATATCTGAGCTGCCTTCTCAATGGCTGGCTGATACCTTGGCTTGGCAGCTTCTCTCTACTGTTGGGTCAATTCAGCTAAAGATGAATGAAGGGACTGTCACCACCATCAAAAGTTTGTTGTTGTTGTTTTTTGTCAGAATATTCATGAACTGGAATAGGGCATAGCAATAAGGTCAGTCAATGAATAGGCATGGTAACAGGTCAGCCAATGGGGACTGTTTGGAAACTGAAACAGTTTTGGAGGCTGGGCATGGCTCAGCTCTGAGTGTGTGAAAAAGTTCCAAACTAGTCTGCTGCTCTGAACTGAAACTGGAAACTGCTCTCCTCTGCCTGTGTTTGTACTTACTTACATTCTCTCCTCTCTACCACGTTGGAAGAATCAGCCATTGGCATTGTATATTTATCTTCATGTGTTATATTGTATATAAAGAGAAGTTAATGAATCGTTATCTGTGTGTGCATTCTGGATGTGAGTTCTGCAACAAACTCTGACACTTTTTCAGTGCAGGGGTGTCCACAGGCTATGCTCAAAAGGTCAAGATAGTGGACACCCCGGTGTGATCGAAGCTCTGCATTGCATATAAAAACAGGTGAAACTTCAGTTGTAGAACTGAGGCCACCGTCTCAATTTTTCTGAATATACCCTGAGGACACTTCTATTTCTGTTCTTACTGTATCATCCTCCAACTCACATTCTGACATGTCATTTTAATTTAATTCATAACTATCAATTTAATGTTAGACCATAGTCTATTAACCTGGAAGCTCCTCACTGTTAGATTGATGCTGGCTATGAAAGCTTACATCAATTTAAAATTCCAGGGTTTTCCTCATCATTCCTGAAGCCTTTCTTTTTACACACAATCCAAATGCTACCATGTTTCCCAAAAATAAGACACTGTCTTATATTTTTTTGAACCCTGAAATAAGCGCTTGGCCTTATTGCCATGGGCTCAAAAGCCCGATTGGGCTTAT
>JANHZT010009430.1:72065-86237 GCA_032468215.1 Stegonotus admiraltiensis | reverse complement strand
GTTCTGTTCTGTTCTGTTCTGTTCTGTTCTGTTCTGTTCTGTTCTGTTCTGTTCTGTTCTGTTCTGTTCTATGACTATCATTGTTGTACCTTATGATTCTTGATGAACGTATCTTTTCTTTTATGTACATTGAGAGCATATGCACCAAGACAAATCACACTTGGCCAATAAAGAATTCTATTCTATAAAAGTTCTATTCTATCTTTATTGTAAGTGCACAACATATATACAATGAGATTGGTTGAGCTCCCTCAGCACACCCCCGTATAGTATAGACCACAAAGCCAGAGAACTAGAATCATGTAGATCAGGGGTGTTGAACATGAGGCCCGTGGGCTGGATCCAGCCCATGATGTGGTCAGATCTGGCCCACAGGGATGCCCTGGAAAATGTAAGCCCAATCTTCAGCCCGGTCTACCCAATGTAAAGAGGAAACATGTCAGCAGTTTAGGGAGTGGTGTCAAGCTGGCCACACCCACCCAGTCAGCCATTCCCACCTGCCCCCCGCCCCCCCCGAGGTCAACTATAGCCCTGACGTGGCCCTCAATGAAATTGAGTTTGACACCCCTGGTGTAGAGGTTAATGTGCTGGCCAAGACACCAAAAGACTGTGAGTTCAAATTTCACCTCAGCCATGAAAGCCAATTGGCTGATTTTAGGCCAGTCACACACACTCTCTCTCTCTCTCAGCCTGATTCACCTCACAGGATTGCTGTTGTTGTAAGGAAAATAGGGAGAAAAAGACTATTAGGAATTTTGCCACCTTAAATTATCTATAAAAATGATAAAGGCATGATTTTTCTAAAAAAATCTTTAAAACCCCCACATTCATTAGCACTGATGATGTTATCTAGTTGGGTAATGAAATGTCTGCAAGCAAACAAGAAGGCTCCGAGAACATCAAGGGTTGCCCAGTTTAACCCAGTGTGATTATTGCCTGGACCACCAAGGCTTTTGCATCTTAGTCTGGTTACAGCTTCGAGGTAATGCTTAGTGCCGTGATGTCGAACTTATGGCACGTGTGCCACAGGTGGCACACAAATCCATATCTGTGGGCACGTGAGCATTGCCCTAATTCAGCTCCAGTGCGCATGCACCCACCAGCCAGCTGATTTTTGGGCCTTCTAGGCTCACCAGAAGCCGGGAAACAGGCTGTTTCCAGCCTCTGGAGGGCCTCTGGGGAGGTGGGGAAGGCTGTTTTCGCCCTCCTCTGCCCCTAGAAAGGCTCTGGAGCCTGGGGAGGGTGAAAAACAGGCCTTCTGGTCCCACCAGAAATTGGGAAATGGGCTGTTTCCACCATCCAGAGGGCCTCCATGGGGTGGGGAAGGCCATTTCTGCCCTCCCCACGCTCCAAGAAAGCCTCTGGAGCCTGGGGAAGGCAAAAAACGAGCCTACTGGGCCCACCATGACATCGTGTGCCAAAAGCGGGAGGGAGCACAGGGGGAGAGTGCACGCATGCATGGGGGGGTGAGGGGCATTGACTGATGGGTATGGGCACACATGCATGCGACTCCCCCCTTGCTTTTGGCATGCAACGGCAGAAAGGTTAGTCATCACTGGCTTAGTGCATCTAAACATGGGTTACTGTAATGGAATGACATCATGTCCTTCTGTCTCTGTCAATGAACGAACTCTTTCTCTGCATGCTAAATTTCATAAATATATGTCTCCCTGTTTGAGGGAGGTTGCAGATGGTACAGTCACAAATCCTGTGGATTGACTATATTCTGTGACTTTTGTTCTGCTCTCAGTTTCTTCTCCTTTTTCCTTCTAGGTGTAAGTAGGAGCCTGACTATCTTTTATTGATGTTCCACTGGATACAGCTGGGTTACTATATTGCTCTGCCTGCCAGACATGTTCAGGAAATCACATTGTCTCTTAGTCTTATTTGAAATCTCTTTGTAGACTCAGTCAAAAGGCAATTCAGATTGATAACATGGGAAGTCAACCCAGTCAATAACCTATTGTCTCGGCAATCCACTTCTGCTCACTCCTCACTTCAGCATTTATTATTAATACCCTGTATACAATTCCTGTACGCTGCATAAAAGCAAGGGAAGAGAAGAAAAAAAAGGACTTTGCCATCTAATGAAAGATGAAGCCAAGGAGAAAGAGGCAGAGTACTGAGAAAATAAAGAGGAAGAATGGCAGTCAAGGGGAGAAGACCAATATATATAAATACCGTATTTTTTGGAGTATATCACACCTTTCCCCCCGCCTAAAAGAGGGTGAAAATTTAGGTACGTCTTATACACCGAATGTAGCCCTGCCCATCCATTGGCCCCCACCCTTTGGCACCTGCCTCCCAGCACTTTACCTCCTTGCAGCAAACAGCAAGAAGAAACAGCTCCTTTCAGGTTCAGCACAGCCTAATTAGCATAAGTTGATTGGATCAGCCTCCTGACTCTCAGCTGTCTTGCTCTCAGCTGCACGGGGCCTCTGCTGCTTGCTGCAAGGAGGCAAATTGCTGAGAGCAGATTTTTTTCCCCTTGTGCTAATCAAGCTATGCTGAAAATGAAAATGAAAGTAAAGCAGGCTGTTTGCTGCAATGAGGCAAAATTGCTGAAAGGCAGAGGCAGAGGCAGATTTCTTTTTCTTTTTTTCCTCACCAAAAAAGGTAGGTGTGTCTTATACTCCGGTGCATCCGGTGCAAAAATATGGTACTAGCTGATAACCCGGTGTTGCCTGGGTATTTTTTATCCTAATCCTGTATTAGACAGGAAGAGCAACTTCACCCTGAGCCCTGATTTCAGTGACAATTAAATTAGTGGAAAATGTTTTCCCTGTGCCTCCAGAAGCATCAAGTAAAGTGATACCACGTTGTTGTTTTGCTAGCTGATCCATGATAATTTGGTATGCTTTTTTCTGATCTTGAGTTAGAAATGGCTTGTTGTCTGTGAAATAGGCACGACGTTGTAGTTCTTTTCTCATATGTAATCTGTGTGAAGTACATCATGTCAGTCTCGTAGTGGTGCAGGCAGGCCGAGTTGCAGTAACGTTTTATTGATCATGGCCATACATTTGTCCTCAAGAATAATGAAAGCCTTCTTGAAAATGTCAGGACCAAATGTAGTTTCTAATGTTGGATTTTCCCCCTTACCAGAGGGAGCCCCCTTGTGGAGTACTGTGAAGCTGTTACCATGGCAACTCCACTGTGCGGTACAGTAGAAGCCATTTTAAGGCACAACACGCTGTATCTTAACAGAACACACACCCCAAGGTGTGTTGGGGTGTCTTACCCCCACAGTATTTTTTTTCCAGAGAGTAAGTCATCTGTGTACCAAGTTTGTACTCAGGCCCATGCACCCAGCCAAAACAAATAAACAAGTAAACAATAAAATAAATAAATTTATAACAAAAGATGAAATCTAAAACAACCCAGATTAAAAACCAAAAAATGATATAAAAATCAAATAAAACAGGTGAGGTTTCATCAATCAAGTTATAAAAAGGAAAAAAAATGGGTGGGAGGCACCTGGTCTTTCCTTGTTCCACTGGTGAACCTGTCTAAAAAGAAAAGTATCCAGTGATTGGGTAAAACAAAGTAAAGGAAAAAAAAATCAGAGTTAACTTGTCCCAGTTCCTTCAGAAGGAGGCTCAGGACAAAATGGCAGAAGCAGGCAGTATCCAATGATTTGAAAGAGGGTGGGGGGGTGTTCCTGTCATAGCACAATAGTCAAATGGAGTGATGGCATTTGTCAATAAGGAAATGAAGTGTGGCACACAGCTCAGACAGTTCTGCTTATGCTGGCAGAAATTGGAAAGCACTACTGATGCACAAAAGATAGCCAGAGCTAGCATCCCCAGGAACTTGGGGGTAGGTTACATCCCTGTTCTTGGAGAACTAATTGTGGGATGTATTAATTTGGGGACAATCTTGTAGTGGAGATCAGCTCTGTGATTGCTTTCCTTCTCATGGTGAACACAGCTACCTCTTTGTCTAAGGAACTCTGTGTCATATCCCCCTCAGCCATTTCCAATGTTCTGCAACCCCAGTCCACTTTTGTCTGTTTTGACAGCAGGAACTGCAGATTGCAAGAATGCACTACCACTGACTGAATATGTTTGAAATAACAGGCTGGGTTATAAGTCATACAGGGTGCAAGTCAGTCTCTCTAGAGAAAGAGTATGTTTATCACCTGTTGTGGAGATACAGAAAAGAGAAGGGGAGAGGGTGGAATTGAGTGGGGTTAGGGGAAGAGAGAGAGAGAGAGAGAGAGAGAACAGGTTTGTGTGTGTGTATGTGAGAGATGATAGAGCAGGTGGTGTTTGGGGGTTTGTTTACAATGTGCCACCACTGATTTGAAGCTGAGATGTCTCATTAATGGAGAGAGCATGTCCAGCAACAGACACAGAGAAAAAATAATAATAATAAAAAAACCACTTGGATGCCTTTGCTTATGATTTGAAAATACCCAAGAGAAGGAAGATGAAACACTCTGGAATTTTATTTCAAACATAAATGGAATTAAAATTATACCTAAAAATTCTTTTCCAATTTTTCTGACACTTAACATTGTTAATATGGCATCAACATTTGTAGAGGTTCTAGAATAGACTTTGAGGTGGCCGACATGCTGTCTTGGGCTCTAGATTTTGCCCTTTGACCTAACAACCAAGATGCCCACCAATAAACCCAAATTTATCCTGGGGAAAACATTTCTGTGCCTGCACTTTCGCTGCTGTATTCTGTAAGGATTTTCATATTCAGTTCTACCGGTTAAACCTTGTACTTGTGTTGGGTACAAATAATGTTGTTCACGCTGTGATAAACTCTCTTTTCTTTGGAGACCTCTGCCAGCCAAAAGAAATTCGTATTCCTGATACCTTCCCAAATTTTCTGAAGAATGGCCATATTGTTAATAAGCAGAAAAGAGAAAAGAAAGCCAGAGAAGAAATGAATAGCTGTCATAATGATACACCCCCTTGGAAAGGTAGCTTATACACATGGTGAAGCAGAAGGACCAGAAATAAAAATGAATTTGGAGATTTCCTTAGTCCCTTTCCTGCAGAGATACTGTGCAAAGGATGAAAGGCCCTAAACTCTCATGAGTAAAGGCAGTGTGCATCAGAATTACAGAGTTGGAAGGGACATTGGAGGTCTTCTAGTCCAACCCTCTGCTTAAGCAGGAAGCCCTACACCATTTCAGACAAATGGTCATCCAATCTCTTAAAAGCCTCCAATGTTGGAGCACCCACAACTTCTGGAGGCAAGTTGTTCTACTGATTAATTGTTCTGTCAGGAAATTTCTCTTTAGTTGTAGGTTGGTTCTCTCCTTAATTAGTTTCCATCCAATGCTTCTTGTTCTGCCTTCAGGTGCTTGCCTTCTCTGAAATGATTCTGACTAACTCTCCAACCAACAAAAAAATAGCCTATGCTTCCATTTTGGGTGTCTCAGAAGCATGATGATTATATCCAGCTGCCAATGATTACCTGTAGTTTTAAAATGGTGGAGCTAGGACGTTATCCATCACTGATTCAAATGAATGGTCCATCAAGGTCTCTGTTACAAGTAGTTTCTTCCCGATTTTTTGCAGAGATTTCTTAGCTTTACCTCAAAGTGCTGGAAATTAAATCCAGGTTCTTTTGCTTACCAATCATGGACTATCTATCAATGGCTTGGCTTTTGAAAAGAAAGGTAAACATAAAGGTCAAAAGTAACAAGAAACTCAAAACCACACCAAAAACATGACATATCCAGCCTATTAAAGAAGCAGTGACCGGAACAATGAAAATCAATGTGGATATAGAAAAAGGTAGAAAAAGCCACAGTTGGAAAAAGCTTTAGTACAACAGCAAGAATAATAACATCTTCTTGAGTTTTTGAAAATGCATTTTTGAATGGAAAAGGGCTAAACCTGATAATGAAAGGCAGACCTAAAAAGAGATATGTGCAAAAATTCTAGAAAGAGATATTTGCAAAAATAATCTTCCATATACTCATTAGGATCAATCAATATTCACAGAGTGATGATTGTGATATCTTAACATCACATCCTTATCCTTTATACACAGCCTGAGGGAATATCCTGTGTAACTTAAAAATTCCAATTTCACATTATTAACTCTGTGTATGTATGTGTATTGAAAGATACTGTCTTCACATTTTTACAAGAATAACATGAAAAAAAAGGCTATTCTTAAAATGCCACAACCAATTTAAATATGACCATTCATTTATATAATTTAAACGATGATCTTCTGGTCTTGTTTATCACCCAAGACATTAAAAAAAAAGCTAAAATCAGGTAGTTTATACCGTTCAAATAAAGATTTGGTTGATGTTCAGGTAGTTACCAATTGCAGCTTCTTGTTGGAATTGTTATATTTAAAGCAAATTTTATGACAGAATTCCTTAGAATGTGGTAGAAACGTAATTTGATGATAATGACTCAATCATCGGAGGTTTTCAAAAATAGACTGGATTGGACAACCACTTGACTGGATTGTATAAGGTTCCTGACTTGAGCATGGGGTTGGACTAGAAGACTTCCAGGGTCCTTTCCCGTCCTCTGATTCTATGTTCTACGATCACTGAAGCCCAGCATCCAATGAAGAACAGAGAAATATATATTATCAATAAAGACTCACCTTCCTTCAGAGATTGCCCAAAAGGGCTAAATTTTCTTTGTGGTATGCTACAGACCATGTAACAATATTAGATAATGAGGCATTCAAAGTGGTCATTTCATGATTCAAAAGTGCAGTTTAAAGCACTATGTTCACTGTGGCTAGAAGATAAAAACAAGTGATGGTATTATATGCATCTGCCTTGCTTCTGCTATGCATAGTCAATAATTTTTTGACATTCTTCTGGAAACATTTCTGGCTTTGTTTTAATTTCTAGATGTGACAAAGGGGAGCGGAATTTATATATTTTTCAGGCAAAGCTGTACATCTCCAATCTTCAGCCTTAATTTTCTCTAAGGAACCTGCCACAGATGTAAAACAATGGAAGCCATTTCCTCACAGAAACTTATCTTGATAAAAAACTCTTCCTACCCACCTTTTGATATTATTTTAGCACATCAGCCTGCCTATTATAATAATGAAAATGTTGTTGACAATGAGGTATTTATTTATTTATTTATTTATTTATTTATTTATTTATTTGTCGCATTTCTACCCAACTCCCTAGGGACTCTGGGCGGCTTACAGCAAAAAGACAATGCGAACAATATCCCATAATTTTTTTTTAAAAAAAGAAAACATTAAAAACCCATACACTTCATTCCATGGCCGTAGCGAGATCAACGGCCCCAGGCCTGCCAGAAAAGCCAGGTCTTCACTGCTTTCTGGAAGGTCAATAGGGTGGGGGCGGTCTGGACCTCAGGAGGTAATTGGTTCCAGAGAGCTGGGGCAGCCACAGAGAAGGCCCTCCCCCACGGGCCCGCCAACCGACATTGTTTACCTGACAGGACCCGGAGGAGACCAGCTCTGTGGGATCTTACCGGTCGCTGGGAGCTATGTCGCTGGTAGAACTGACAAGCATTGATATAGCACTGGTGAAAGGATAGTCTCATATATTTAGATTTTTAAAATATGGTTAATGTCTGATGGATGCTGTAATCTTAGCCACCCTTCCTTGAGTTCCATTAAAATTTATCATATTGCTTTGTGGTAGGATTAAGGAAAATGTCCTGACTGAATTCTGTCTCCTAAGAACATATCACACTTTCTTGGTTGAGAATATAGAATACAGAATACCATATAGAATACAGAATAATAGAGTGGGAAGGGACTTTGGAGGTCTTCTAGTCCAATCTCCTATTCAAGCTGGAGACCCTATATCATTTAGGACAAATGGTTGCCCAGTCTATTTTTAAAAGTCTCCAGTAATGGAGGAGCCACAACTTCTGGAGGCAAGTCGTTCCACTGATTAATTGTTCTCACTTTCAGGAAATTCCTCATTAATTCTAGGTTAAATCTCTTCTTTGATAAGCTTCCACCCATAGCTTCTTGTCCTGCACTTTTGGAGAATAGGTTGACCTTCTCTGTGACAGCCCCTCAAATATGGAAAGACTGCTATTACATTACTCCTAGTGCTTCTCTTCATTAGACATACCCAGTTCCCATAACCATCCGTCATATGCTTTAGCCTCCAGTCCTCTAATCATCTTTGCTGCTCCTCTCTGCACTCTTTCTAGAGTCTTAACATCTTTTTATGATGTGGTGATCAAACCTAATGACCATTCAATTTGAAACCCTTGCTAATAAGGAAATCCAAAAAGATTTCCAAATATCTTTTTTAATTTTTAAAAAGTTTTTTTTTATTTATAATACAATTAAAAACATTGGACATGGTGCCACTTTTCTGGTTTAAACATTTCCATCAAGTTTTACCTTACAACAAATACAGTTCCTTTTCGTTGTATTAATATATACAATCTATCACAATTCAAACACATAGATTCTTTCGTCTGTGAACATTACAACAATACCAATACCATTCCTATTTGTCACAGAATAATAACATGGAAAATTTTTAAACTTTCAATTTATCAATAATCATTTGTCCCAACATTCCTCCTCCTCTCCAACCAATAATACATTTTTTTTCCAGATTTCATAATTTTCCGTATCACATTTATCTTTGAGTTCTAGAGTCAACCTGTCAATTTCAGAACAAGTCAGTATCTTGTTTTAGGTATTAAACAAGAAACTTTCCAAATATTTTTGATGGACTGCTAATCTTTTTCTATAAGCATGGCTGTATTTTTACATCTTAAGTCATTTCTTTCAAAAAAATAATTTAATATGCATCTTTTCAGGTAATTTTAGCAGGCCTTGTTATGATTTTAGGGAAATATATTTCATCTGATCTCTTCCTCTTACAGCATAGTCAACCATGAAGTATGATGGGAGCTCTGTCTAGTTTACCGTATATAAATCTATCAGGACAGTTCTCTTAATGAATATTCTGACTTCAAAAGACTTGCTTTCAATTAAGAAGGTGTAGCATTGCACTCTCAGCCCAATAATATTCAGTCAGATTCAAATTAGTTTATTATCAGCCTATCAGAAAATATCCATCTTGCCTTAAAACCATAAATGATGTTTGATATGAAATCAAATCAACTGAATTATTTCAGTTCCTTTAAAGGATGAAAGCTTTTCAGATATAAATATATCCAATTGGCATCTGCAAAATAAGAATAAATCTAGCATTTGGCAGCTCCATATTGTTCTCTGCTCCACGTAGCTGTAACCATCTTTTAAAATGTTGATATGGCTTTTTTAAGGGAACCAATTTATTATTAATAAAGGCTACGAAGAAAAGAAACTTGAACAGATGGCCATTCCAATAAAAAATTGGGGGGGGGGAACCCAAATGAAAATATAAAGAGTAAAAGTATTTTTGTTTTGTGAAAATGTTACGGGCTTCGCTTTTCACATGCAGAAAATACCAGACAGATCCTACTGTTAGGCAAGATCAAGGGGGAGGGCAATTCAGGCAGGCGATACTGGATGTGTTAGGAAGATATTGAAGGACATAGCTGGGCTATTAATACATAGTCTATAACCTTAGCTATATTGTTGTTTTCAGAGGCAATAGAATATACTGTCATCTTATGAGGGCCTATGGCTGCAATCAAACTGGAAAAATCCAGTGTTGATTGCAGCCTCCACACCTAAATCTGCTTATGAGAACCAAGGAATCTACAAAACTGAGTGGTGCATATTAAAGATGAAAGCTAAAGGATACATAACACCTGGGTACCCAATCTTTTATTGATTTCCCCTAGAGTGGCCTTCCTCAAATCATCCCCAGTTACCTGAAAGTTACAGAAGTATAGTAGCCTCAGACTTCTTAGAACGGTAGTCCCACTTCTTCTAGAGCAGTGTTTCTCAACCTTGAGGTCCACTCATCTTCAAGCTACCAAGGTTGAGAAACACTGTTCTAGAGCAATCTGTAGACTTCAACTCCCAGAATTCTCCAGCCAACATGGCTGGCTAGGGAATTCAAGGAGTTAAAGTTCTCACATCTTAAAGTTGCCAAGTTTGAGAAACACTGTTCTAGGGAGCATCATACCAGTGCGAAGGTGATAACATATGCCCGATCCGGTAGCAATCTTGGCTGGTGGTTCTGGAATCCGGTAGCAATGGTGGAGCAAAGCTCCGTCCACCCGCCCGGGTGTCATTACTTCCTGGTTTTAACCAGGAAGTAATATGTTTTTTGCCTTCTGTGCAGGTGCAGGTTTGCGGCGCATGAGCTTCCGAACCGGTAAGGAAGGAAAGTAGATTTCACCCTTGGCATACCCCACACCCAAATGTTAAAGTTAGGAAATTGGTTTTTTTAGGAAATGGTGCAAGAGGGTGGTACACAAATAAAATAACCTCAAAATTTAAAAATACAAAAGAAAATCATGAGCAGCCCTAAGACAAATACTGTATAAAAAGAAGCAAACAGCAAACATGAACCACGACGGCAACCATCAATCTGCCTCAAAACCTGGGAGAAGTCAGATCTTTAATAGCTTCCTGAATGTCATCAGGGAGGGAGACATGAATGAGGTGTAGGAATGTGCAATTTAAAGAATGTTGGTTTAATACTCAAACTTTTCAATAATACTTAAAGCAGGGGTGAAATCTACTTACCTTCCTTACAGGTTCAAAAGTGCATGCACCTCCCATGCGCACACAGACCCTCTGTGCATGTGCAAAACCTTCTGCACATGTGCAGAGGGTAAAAAACACATTACTTCCTGGTTAAAACCAGGAAGTAATGACACCCTTGCGGGTGGATGGAGCCTCACGTTGCCATCGCTACCAAATCTCTAAACTATCTGCCACAATCGCTACCGGATCACTTGATCCGGTCCGAACCGGGAGCATTTCACTCCTAACTTAAAGGTTATTTATTGGTTTGAATATGTGCATGCTTCCTTATTTCTCCACTCTTTGGATTGGAATGAAACCTGGACCTCAATTCATTATACAATTGCACTTTATTGTATCTCCAGATAGGTCTTGGCATTACTTCTGAGGACTGGCAGAAAGATTAACAGTCTCATTTCCTAATATATTATCCATATTATTGACAATGGTTTTTGCTTGAATCTGAAGTTTATAATGCTAATTGGATATACATTTCTTTGGAGAAAGTGGCACTGCTGACACATATCTTTGAAATAATTTATAGAATACACATAAGTATATAACATAAGCATGATTAAACTTCCTGGGGAACAAAAGTAGCTCTCTGGTTGACCACACCTCCCTTCCATTGAATAACTAATCCAAAGGCAGAAAGTTCAAGGTTTTCTCCTAAATGAAAAAAGCAGGAGGCATAATACATGAATGCCATATAACTAGAAGAACATTAACTTACCAATAGGAACGTGCATTAAAAAGTTTCCAAAATCTTATTGCTGAGGCAGGGTGGGTAAATTTCCATATGTGCTCATTACCACAGGTTTGTTCTTTTATTCTTAGCCTCTTATTTATGTTCTTCTTTGGTGATGCCATGGTCTAGAGCTCTGTCCTCTGAAAGATCATGAAATAAAGGCCACCACCACTTGTTCATTTGACCCTAACCCTTCCTTTATGAGTGAGCAGGCCAGGCTGAAACTGACCCTATGGATGAAGGAGGTGATCAGTGCCTGCTCCAAGGCAGGACAGCCACCTGCATGCTTAGCAATAGCCAGTGGTGGGATTCAGCCAGTTCACACTACTTCGGGAGAACTGGTTGTTAACTTTCTGAGCAGTTTGGTGAACTGGTTGTTGGAAGAAATCATTAGGGCAGAGAACTGGTTGTTAAATTATTTGAATCCCACCACTGGCAATAGCACTTAGCACTTAGACTGAAAGCACTTCATAGTGCTTTATAGCCCTCCCTAAACAGTTTACAGAGTCAGCATATTTCCCCCAACAATCTGGGTCCTCATTTTATTGACCTTGTGAGAATGGAAGGCTGAGTCAGCCTTGAGCCGGTGAGAATCAAACTGCTGGCAGTCAGTAGAAAGAGCCTGCAATAATGCATTCTAACCACTGACCACCACAGCTCATCACACACTTAAAAGTCTATTATTATACTGGAAGAAGCCCTCCCTATCCCATACAAGGTAAATTTGCTATTATGAGGCAAACTTAATTGCTCTGTCTTTGAGCTAGGTGACTGTGGAAGACATGACCTCACACCTCCTGATGCATCAGGAGGAATGTGACTTGCTGGACCCATTTCAATTAGAGTTTTATTATTACGGTTCATTCAGAGTTCCATCACTACTGTTATATAATAATCAAGATCCAGACTCTTTATATTTACATCTGCACCTATAGCTACATGACAGAAATGACTGTTTTTTGGCTAATGGTTTCTGGCATGCATTTTTGAAATGTACCGGTACGTACAATATTGAAATATAATTAGGGTACAAATGGGGCAGGTGTGTGTAATGAACAGGGGAACAAAGGTCAATGCGTTCTTTGGACCTTTTAGCATTTATGGTATTTTTCTTGGCTGCCTTGCAGGATTAGACCCTGAGAGCACTGTTTTCCAGTGGTTCTAGTGCTTCATGTTGGAATGTGGCCTGAAAACAGCGTTCAACATCTGTGCCATGGAGTTATGGTGTTCCACAGGGATATATCTGAACTCCATGATGTCAAGAAACACACATTCTCTCTCTCTGGGTGGTTTCATTTGGAGTTGTGGAGTAGGATGCTATTGTATAGTAATAACAGCCCTGCTCCTAATACAGAGGTGGTATTCAGCCAGTTTGGGCTGGTTCAGATGAATCGGTAGCTCCGACGATCAGCTGGCCCTACCTACCCGCCCTATCCTGTCCTTTATTTCCAGCTTTCTAGTTTATCTCAATCGCACAGCACAGCTGATTTTCCCACCCCCCTCACTGTTCTCCTTACCGTTGCTGACTTAGAAGGTATGCAGCTGAGCTTCTAAATGCTCCATTTTCAGCAAGAAGCGCGCGCTCACTGGTTGTTAAAAAATTTGAATCCCACCACTGTCCTAATACCAGGGAAACAATCTGCACTTTGACTGTTGGCTAAATTCCATTAAGAAACTATTTAAATGCAGAGAAGGTGGAGATGATGTTTGTTGTTTTTAGGCAGAATCTGAGGCAGAAATTTAGGCAGAAACTGAGCGTGGGAGCAAAGTCAAAGAAGAACCCAAGTAAGAGGACAAAAACAGACCTTGTTCTTCATTGTTTACACAGAAAGGACTTGTCAATGAAGGCTTCCAGCAGAGTAGAACCTCTCCGGAACTGCCTCTAATGGATTGGAGGTGAGCTGTGTGCAAAATAATTGTGAATGACTGGACTGCTGTTCTTCCAAGCCAATAAATGCTTAATTAGAGATAAATGCAGAGACGATTTGTTGAAAACAGGACTTAGTTTTGTAGGGCTCTCATCTAGAAGATCATATCTTTGGCCAACAAGATTAGAACAAGTTAGTGTAGAATAGTGGGTGCAGGAAGGACACAGAACACGGACTTCAGTTACAGCTCTTTATTAGCTCCAGTACAGCAATGGATTGCCTAGGTTTATTTTTAAAGGGAGCTGTCTGCGGCTTCAGCCATTGACGTGCTTCTAAATCTCCCACTCTATTTACTTGCTTCTAATTGGTCCGTTTGAATTGTCATTCAATACTCAACAGTTAGCATCTGATTTTATTGTCCTAAGAAATTCCATTTCTTAGGACAATAAGAAATGGAAGGCTTGCAGGGTTATTTGTAGTTGTGTTATTGATGAAACAATGGACTACACTCTTTGGCAAAAGTCCAAAATTAGGTATTAGATATTTTATTCAATTAGATATTGAATATTTGAAGTGATATTCCATGGCAAGGAATTCTGAAATTTGACTTATCCCTGTTATTTAATTAATTTAATAAATTTAAAGGTGGCCCATCTCGAATACATGACTCTAGGTGGCCAAAAATTAAAAATGGAGTTAAAAAATAGCTCTGATTTTTAATGATTTTCCTGGTCTTATATTTAGTTTGTTATATATGCAGTCCACCCAGGGCAACTTGCCTGCCCTGGGTGGACTGCATGCTTAGGAAAATATTCGTGTTTTTTCCAAGAGAAGAAGAAAAATCAGAAACAATAAAATGCAATTATTAAATAACTATATGTCGACCAGTTCGCTCCCACAGAGAGGGCCTCCTCAGGGTGCCATCGGTCAAACAGTGCCGACTGGTGACCCCCAGGG
>JANHZT010009428.1:13036-28655 GCA_032468215.1 Stegonotus admiraltiensis | reverse complement strand
TAGTTTCACCTTTTAAGTTGCATTACTGAAATAAATGAACTTTTGCACGATATTCTAATTTTTTGAGTTTCACCTGTGAACTATTAACATCAGCATTATAAATATCTGTTAAGAATTTCCTCATGATGACTTCAGTGGGGATTACTTCCAGATAGTGGATTCAGATTTGCAATCTTCTTTATGAAATAAAGTAATAAGAACATATTTATCTACAACTAAAATGGTATGTAGGATCCAAAAAGAGCACCTCCGTTCTAAAGAAGTGTAATTTCATGCATGTCTGGTTTGAATTTGTGTATCTAGAGGCAAAATATTAATTTAAGCAACAAATTACATGAAAGTAATTGTCAATGGGAGAACAAAGTAACCAGTTTGAGGGTGTGAAACAAATGCCTAGTAATCAGGAAGTAACATTTACATAAACATGGGTTTTAAGGGTGAATCATTAATTTTGGGAGCGATACTGACTTCCAGAGAGGTTCCTTTATTAGAAAATTGTATTTTAACTAGCAGCGTGTGATTTTTAAGTACTTTGGAATCCAGATAATCCATTTGGTGTTTGAATATTTGCAATTTAATCTGTTTCCATGAGTACCACTGTCTTTCCCCAGGGAGAATGCCAGGCTTTCCTCATTAATGCTTTGCCCTCATTTGGCCTCCCAAGATGCCAGTCTTGAAAGTGCTCTCTCAGCAGTGCGCAACCAGGCCAGGGCCGTTCTTTGTGTCTTTAAAGCAAGGGCCTCTCAGAGGGGACCATTTCCACTGAAAACTGGCAGGAGACATTCCCACTACTTTAAGGCAGAAAACATAAGGTAATCAAAATATAAGCCCTTGGAAACAGCCTGTAAAGTCCCCATCAAAAGTTCAGCTATGTAACTAAACTTTTGCTTACCTCTTTCCTACTGGGAGAGAAAATGCAGAATATTCGGAAGGTAGGAGACATGCAATGTGTATGTGTAGAGGAGGAGGAGGAGGAGGAGGAGGAGATTGGGAGCTGTAATTCCAATGTATCTGGATGATATCAAATTGAATATGATGTATCCACATAATCAGCTCCTGGATCCTTACTATCATTTATTAGCATCTGTACATCAATCTATTGTTAAAAACTAATGGGGCAAAGAATCAAATTTCTAATTTAAAAGAGATGTCAGTTGATCACTGGGGAGTGGAATGAAAATTCTCTAGGGTTTTCATAGTCAATGGTATATGCAGACAAATATCAGTTGCTTTGAGACGTACATATCATCTCTTGCAATACAAGCTACTTGTCTATATCAAATATGAATAGTGTAACAGAAAGAAACCCGCGAGCACTTTAACTCCAAAGTCTGAAGTGAACCCAAACAAATAACAGAACTTTTTTTAGTTGAGTGACTGTCACAGAGATGCCCACAGGCTCACATTGCATGGTGTGCTTGCTGGAGCCAGTAAAATCTAAGCAGACATCAGTTGCTTAACACGTTTCTTTATGCTTATGCTAACAGAGTAATCCCAATAGGCAAGGTTCATGTTTGTGTAGGTTACTGATTCTCTCATTCCCAGCACCTGTGTAGTCCTTCCTTCCTTCCACCTATCTATTCTAATTCTACAGCTTTCAGCAAGAGGCCACTGGATAGAAGCTTTGCACAGCGGGATGCTTGCTAAGTAAATAATCAGAATCAGCAGGTTTCAAGTCATACAGGCACCTGATAAGTAGCCTGTTTTGTTCGAGGGTTCAGTATAAAAACCTAAATCCCACTAACCTGTAGCTGCTGGTAGAGTCTCTTGGTTTGCGTACACAATGGCTCCCTCTTCTCTGCTTTTCTTTTGCTTGGCTACAATGGGGTATCTCATTGAAGCTGCACCAGTGGTAAGTATTGTTCAAGTGGCACCTTTGCCTTTGTTTGTAAGTATTATGAAACAATTGCTGTAGGAAAATCCATGGCATCAATTCAATCTTTTGATTATTGCATTTTTATCCATAAATTTCTTTCAAACAACTGAAATAGCCAGAGGTTTTAAAAAAAACAACTTAATGTATGAAATGTGTTTTTCTTTTAAACATTTTTAGAATATATTTATTTTTAGTATCATTTTTAGTTTAATTAAAAGCATTTAAGATGTTGGCACAGATGTGAATATCTTGCATATTGAAACAAATTCTACAGATAAATTTGTGAAATGATTACATTTCATTTCTAGCTCAGTATAATGAAATTAGATTGACTTGTAGTTACAAGAAACTGTGAAGTCTTGACTATGAGTTATTTGCATCTGTAACCATACCCTGTTCACTGTGTGGTTTTTGTAACATCTACAACATTGGATAGAATGAATATTCATAAATCAATGCCTGTGGCAGAACTAGCAAGGGGGGGCACAATATTTCAGTTCAGAGGAGATACGAAAGAAGCTTTTATCAGGATTTTGTATATCTGTGTGCTTACATATGTTCTAAATATCAGTTTATAAACAATATCTCAAAGTTGCATTCTATTTCTATGCTAATTTAACTTATTCTTAGCTCAAACTAGAGCTTCCCCAATAGCACCATCACTACCAAAGAAATCCTTTAAAGTGTATACGTAAAGCAAAGTCTCTTGTTCACAAACCATGCTGTATCCTACCAAAATTCTAATAGAAATCTCTTCTGCTGTATCAAGGAATCCCATAATTCTGCTGATTCAAAGTGTCCTCTGATGGTGAAAGTCCTTGATGCAGTTCGAGGAATCCCAGCTACCAACCTCCCAGTAAAAGTATTCAAAAACGGTGAAGATGGGACCTGGAAGGAGCTTTCCAATGGGTAAGACCGCATGAAAAGTGTTGGGTAGAATCCATTGATCACACTATACTTCCTTTTCAAATATGAATGTATTAACAACACAAACCTATCAGCCACAGGCTTTTATTGCTTATTATCTTTGAAGGATTGTAGATCCAGTGTTTCCTCAGAACTGTGCTATTTTAGCATGGTGATGGCACTATCTCCTCCCAAATCCTGATTCAGTGAGGAAATAGGTGCAAATAATGGTTCCTATTTATTTATGTGAATCATTACCTTTAGTACATTGTTTTAGAGGTGTAACTAATAGCAAGAACATTTTAAAATTAATATAATCAGACATTTCTGTATTAATGGTTCTCAGAAAAAGAATCTGGTGTAACAATCCTCCTCATTCTAGAAAATCTGGAGATCTATCAAGTAGTTTAGATAGATGGGTATTACAGTATTGATCAGTTTTGATATGGGTTTAGAGATTACCGGTAACTATTTTTTCAGTGTAAAAAAAGATTTGAATGGATGCAGAAAATACAGTGTGACCTAATATCAAAACTGTATATACCTATTTGGAAATAAATCTCATTGGAATCAATATGCTTTGCTACCGGGTGGTTGAGCATAAAACAAAATGTACATTATCTTAAATATGAGCACTTCTGATTTAACTGACATGATTTTTAAAATTTTTCTTAGCCTCAGCTCCAAAACATTATGAATCTTAGTTCAAGATCCACATATAGAATTATTCCCCCTGTATTTGGTTTCCCCGTTAATTAAAAACAAGTTAATTGTCCAGAAACTAGCAATTTTGGAGCATTGGCGATTTTGATGGGATTCCCATTCTTTTCAATGTGTATGTTTTAAGTATGACTAACTCTGAATCCATCCCATGGCCAGGATAAAACAGTATGCTATTTGTACTGAGTAAAGCTATTGACTATGTCACTCTCATATATTAATTTAAGGAAAACAAATGAATTTGGAGAAATCCATGAACTTACAACTGATGAGTTGTTTATAGAAGGCTTGTACAGGTTGGAATTTGATACTAGCTTGTACTGGAAGGCACTTGGCATTTCCTCATTTCATCAGTATGTTGACGTGAGTATTTGAAAATATTAAAATATAAGATAAACCACTGACAAAAACCCTAAGGTTTAATTCATGAAAATTATGATGCAGTTTGATCCAATAATTCCTGCTATTTTATAAACATTTATTTGGGGAGGGAAGAAATATAAATTGAAGTGTTTGATAAGTATAAACTTTTAAGACCATCTATATTTATTCAAAAATATAAAAGATTCATAATATACATTAAATGTGTGTGCTTTCATACATGCATATGTGTCCACATTGACCCATATCTCCATATCCAGCTGGATTTAAAAGTGTGGTACATTTAATTATTTTCAGTTTTTTAAAAAAGGTAAAATTTCAGAATGAAAGAAAATCATCAATTTTCTTTAATGCCAATCTTTCTACTTTTGCATTGCTCTCTATCAGATCATTGTGTTAACTAAAAACACTCTCAGACTGCTTTTCTTTTCTTTTCAACAGGTGGTTTTTACTGCTAATGATTCTGGTCATCGTCATTACACTATCGCTGCTCTTCTCAGTCCTTTTTCTTATTCAACCACAGCTGTTGTCAGTGACCCAAAGGAATAAGAACATGCATAATTCTTTCAAAATTCTATTACACTTTTATAGCAATATTTTAAAGGAGGTAGTTAATTTGCACTATCTATGGCTTGTTTCCTGCAATAGCATGTAATTGCTACTGCTTAGCTATTTTTATTTTTTTTTTTGCTTTGATTTATATGCCGTCCTTCTCCGGAGACTCAGGGCGGCTTACAATGCGTTAAGCAATATGCATCAATAAATTTCTCTAAATACTTGCATAATGAGCAACAAACACAATACAGTTCTGTTTAAAGAAACATGAAATACTTTTTTCCTATGTTGTATTCAACAGTAGGCTTGAAGATGTTCAGTAAGCACCAATTTGTAAACAATTGTGATTGCTTTATGTTTAGAATTTATCCTGTTCTCAGCCAAGTACTAAGTGTATCTGGAGGAAGCAGAGCCAATGGCACAGTGTAACTTTTATCTGGAAAAAGGAGGAGAAATATCTTTAGGCATAGCACAGCAGCATTTTCCAAATTGGTGGCCTTCCAGTGTGCCTGACTATTTTTAATCAACCTTGAAGCCAGCACAGCCAAGACACTCATTACTACTTAAATGAGTGCCTTGGCTATGCTGGCTTCAAGGTTGATTAAAAATAAGACAATAAGTGATTTGAGATTGGCCATGTAACTTTCAAGAGAGACATTATTGTTTGCTTGGTAAAAGGAAGATGAGGGAGACACAACACTACAAGAGAGAGGGACCAGATGGAAAAACAAGAAATAGAAAGGTACTAATATGATATTATGCAAAGGATTGCACAAAGTGGGACATTCAGAAGGCTATGGAATGGAAACAGAAAATGGCAAAAAAGTGCATCTGAAAGTCATTTGTATTTGAACTAGGACTCCTTTTGTTAACTTTCATCTCTATTGCAGCCATTCTGCCACAGCATCCATCACATTTTTTCAAGATTCCTACCCAAGAGCCCCAAAGATTAGAGGTAAACAAAACCATAGTCTGTAGTACACTGTATTTTTTAAAAAAATCAATGGATTTAAAAAGTATAAATATTTTAATGAGCAACATAATAAGTGATAGCATAATTCTGTACAGTACTCTGAACAAGTTAATATATTTAATGCGCTTCTTTCATCTGAAAAAATAAGATCAGATTAAGTACACTTCGCCTTATACGCATGAGTACCATTTTTCTCATTTACATATAAATATCAAACAATGTTTCACTCATTTGAAGAACCAGACCTAAAATCCAAGACAAAAAATAACACTACAGACAATGAGACAAATGCTCATTTCAGCCTAAAATATAGTGTCAGGCAGTGGTGGGTTTCAATTTTTTTTACTACCAGTTCTGTGGACATGTCTTGGTGGGCATGGCATAGCTTGGTGGTCATGTCTTGGTGGGTGTGGCAGGGGAAGGATACTGTAAAATCTCCATTCCTTCCCCAATCCAGGGGAAGGTTACTGCAAAGTCCCCATTTCCTCCTGATCAGCTGGGACTTGGGAGGCAGAGAATAGATGAGGGTGGGGCCAGTCAGAATTTTTACTACCAGTTCTCCGAACGATTCAAAATTTCTGCTACCGGTTCTCCAGAACTGGTCAGAACCTGCTGAAACCCACCTCTGGTGTCAGAAGAACTAAAGAAAAATCCAAAATAATTAAGGCTTTTGTACAAGTAAATTCTCCAAGCTGAATTTCAGCAACTAGTGATTTCATCAACAAACTCATGTACTTTTCATAGCACCACCAATTGTTCAGTGACCTTTCAAAGTAACATCGGTGTTAAATAATGAAACTTAAGACCAATCCTCAAAGTTGTTAGAACTCCCCAAAGTCACCTGATTGTAATTTCTGCTTGGCAACTGGCATGCATGTACGATGGTCACAGTGTCCCAGAGTCACATGTTCAGCATTTGTAACCTTCTTTCTCAGCTTCCGACAAACAATGGAGAAGCCAGCAAGAAGTCACAGTCATATCATGTGACATTGTGCTTAATGACTGTATGTGCTTTACATACTGTAATGACCATAGTTGGAATTGACAAACTGTCAGGTTCAATCATGTGATTTTTTCACTTCATGATAACACAGTTTAGCAATGGTGTTGCCTATCCCAATTGCAATCAGTAAGTGAGGACTATCTATAAAGAAGTGATTTGCTATTGCCTTCTTTTCTGAAAGGAGCTTTCCCACCTAAGTATTAACCAGGACTTGCTGAGGACTGTGCTTAAACTAGATCAGCAGTATGCAACTACTTACTAGGCCTTCATTATTTACATGATTTTTAGGATTTCAACTGAAATGTATTTGTCTTACTCATGAGAAATCTGTTCTACAGTACAGGGCACCCTGCTTAAACCAGAGAACAAAACCAGGCTGTCAATGGTTCTACACTAGAGGTCACAAAGAAAGTAAATGATTCCCAGGTCCAAGTACAAATTAATTTAAACTATCATGGCATATAAAGATCTATTACAGAATGGTATAATTGAGCAGAAAAGATATCATTTTTCTTTCCTGCAAGGTTAAAAATATAATTTTAAAGTATATGCAAACATGCATAATTCCATACACAGTTTTTATGAAGCTTATGTATTAAGTTGGAAATATTTAAGACAAGCCATTCCATTCAAACCATGTCATCATACAGAACTGAATTAGGACAGGATGTTATAAATACTATGTTTAGCTTTGCAAAAATCCACTAGCTGGGAATTGAGAAAAAATGTACAGAATATAGTGTCTAGATTTAAAGGTTAAGGGTTTTTTTGGCATGCTTGATTCATGTAATTTTGTCAAAATTATGTATTTATCAGCCATTTTGTTCCATTTTAATATCTTCAAATTACAAATTATTTAGAACGATAGACATCACTTTTTATATTTAATGAGCAGCCTACAATCAGTTTTTACACTGATGCTGTAAGGAGAAAACAAAGTAATTTTTATCCCAAACAACTGCAAGACACCGACAGAACTAATCCATAATGTGAATTGCATCTGAATCCATTTTACTCTTTTTTAGATGTTGAGCAATGAATTTTTCCATTCTGAAAGGAAAAAGAAGTAATTCTTTGATTCTCAAATGTTTAATCTTGGTTCATAATTACATTCAACATTGAAATGCCTGTATTAGAACAGAGTGATTCACTCTGTAAAGATAATAGCTCAAGTATTCAAAGAAGAGTACTCAGAAAAGGATGCTATATGTCAATCATCATCCAGTCCAATAAAAACTAGAATGAGACATGCCTAAGTTTTGCGTACTGGGCACAAAAAACAAGAACAAAATAACTTTGTAAAAAAGCGGCCAGGTTCATCCCAACTTTAAGTCATAAACAAAAGAATCTTAGCTTGTTGCATAAAATGCACTGTTTACAAAGGAATGGAAAACTTTTAACACTGAAGGCAATTGGTTTAAGATAAATTTTAACACATTTCTCCTCAGGTTGACTCCAGTGCCAAAGACTTTCAATGAGAAAAAAATTAACCAATATCAATTACTCTGAATATTCAACTTGTTACTCATATAAACACTTTACTCCATCACTTCCTTCCATTAACATTCATTTGTCTTCTAATTCGTTGGTCTTTTGATTTTGGATGAAATGAAGTTGATTATTACAAAAATCCACAAAAGAACAATATGAAAATAGACCAAAATATAAACCTGACAATAACACTACTGACACATTAAGAACCATAATGAAATGCAACATCGTAGATGGGTTTCCATGCATGGAATATGCATAAATAATATTCTTTCAAGCATATTCAGGGAACCTCCCTGGTTAATAGATTGAATAAAGATTAAAGGTTTATTTATCATAGGTTTGGTGGCAAAATCACAGGTATAGGTGTTACACAGAAGGCTTGTAGCTCAAAATAAGCAGAAAAGTTTATTATAACAGGATAGCCAGTATTTATAAATCAGCCTATGAATCATTTGAAATTTTTGTCTAGATTTAATTGCTTACATTTCATGCCTAAATTCTAGAAATACTAAACACAAATACTTCCAAAACATGCAGAATGCTGCCATAGTCAAAAGCCTAATATTTTAACATATATTTACATGATATGGAAAACATTAAAAAAAATAATTATAATTTTGAATGCACACTTTCTTAGAGAAAGGAATTTTCCTGATTTCTAAGCATGCTGTATTTATTATCTACAGAAAAGCAAACAAGGCTTGAATACTTATTGGTTTCTTAATGTGAAGCATTCAGTAATTGACACATGATTGTGCAGTCATTTGAAATACCTGATTTAGTATTTTTCCAGTGTTACAAAATGTAGATCCAGTAGTTTATTCTGCTATGCCATCAATAATCTTGAACAGGAGCTAGTTCTGGCACCAGGTTTACAGTGATATTAGTATACAGTTTATTGGCAAATATAGATGGCATATATACTAGATTATTTAAACCATCAATAAACTGACGCTCTCGGGAATATCTTAATAGTTTGTATCTGTAGGAAAAAAACATTCACAGCATTGGTAAAAATGTAGAAAGTCATTGTCATTATACAGGACAAAATATTTTCAGCTTCAGAATGAAAGCAGTTCTTTATAGTATCTTATTTAAATCATCTATAGCCGTGATGCCGAACTTATGGCACGGGTGCCACAGGTGGCACGTGGAGCCATATCGGTGGGCACGTGAGCTCAGCTCCAGCACGCATGCGTGCGCCAGCCAGCTGATTTTCGGGCCTTCTGGGCCTACCAGAAGTCAGGAAACACACTGTTTTTGGCCTCTGGAGGGCCTCTGGGGGGGGGAAGCCGTTTTTGCCCTCCCCAGGCTCCTAGAAAGGCTCTGGAGCCTGGGGAAAGCAAAAAACAGGCCTACCGTGCCCACCGTGCCATCACGTGCCAAAAGCGGGAGGAGCACGGGGAGGGCAGGGTGTATAGAATTATGGATGTGGGCATGCGTGCGTGTGACCCCACCGGGCTTCCCCCACTTTTGGCACGCGATGGCAAAAAGGTTAGTCATCACTGATCTATAGGTTTTATATACTTTTATCTTTTTTAATATTGTAAGCCACCCAGAGTTACTAAGAGGGACAGCCAATAAAATTTAAAAATAAATAGTTTTGAACTCAAACTGAACATAAGGAAAAGTTCAACAAACATTCTACAAAAAACACGGGATTTTTTGCAAAGTATTCAGCAAAAACGTTGCTTTCAACAAGCAGAGTTGAAAGGTATCATGTTAGGAAAGGCTGCGTACAAGTTTAATAAATTGTTATTATTGTTGTTATCTGCAGCAAGCTGAAAATTTATTGAGATGGTATTAAATGTGCTGTCCCATATATATCAATAGCAATAGCATTTAGACTTATATACCGCTTCATAGTGCTTTTACAGCCCTAAGCGGTTTACAAAGTCAGCATATTGCCCCCAACAACCTGGGTCCTCATTTTACCAACCTCAGAAGGATGGAAGGCTGAGTCAACCTTGAGCCCGTGAGATATGAACTGCCGAACTGCAGCTAGCAGTCAGCTGAAATAGCCTGGAGTGCTGCACTCTAACCACTGCGCCACCTCGGCTCTTGCATGTAGCATAATGACACAAATAGATAAATAGCAAGAGTTTGTGTCAGAACATCATGTCACATATTTCATAATTTACCTCTCCTTTACCCTTCTGCAGAACCTTATACTGCTTGTATTACCTAATTTCTTTTAAAACTATTTATTCCAAACTTTCCTGAATCATAAGGGTATTCTATCACACTAAATACAATATTCAAGACAGAGAGAATTCATCATTTATAAACTAGGAACAATAATAAATATTCCACAGAATTTTTAAGAAATATTCTGAATGCTAAGATGTTGCATACAAATAAATGACTATGTTTAACTATCATAAGCATAATATTACAACAAAAATAAAAACTTATTTTAACATTTTTATTCTCACCGTCCTAAAAATTGAACTTCTCCTCTATGGTGATGAGGAATTGACTTATACTTCCCAAGTTCTCCTTCTGGTCTCGTCACATTAAATCCTATAGAGTGGACTCTGTAATTGAAATAATCCACATGTGTAATATATATACTCAATAATAGACACCAGAGGCAATTTTATGTGTATTAGGTTTGGTGGGATTGTGAGGTTGCTATATTGTTGATTTCATAGAGGAGCAGAAAGGCTTTTTAGTTATTAAAAGACGAGGAAATTATACCAAACAAATGATACCAAACAATAAACCCAGAACAGAAATGAATCAGATTTAGTGTTTGAGGAGAAGCAAAAGGAAGTTTGAATCTAAAAATGAGACAGAACCACTGAGGGATTGCAGAGAGAAAAAATCCAGAATAAAATCTTCCAAAGCATTTCTAAACAGAAAGAGTTAAACAGCATCTCAGAATGATGCTGACTGCTCCATTGTAATTCACACTTTCCTTCACAGGCATATTAATCTGAGTAAAGTAGGTTTGGAGAAACCTAATGTGTTTCTCCAAAAAGAAGGCTGGGTCTTATTTTCTTTTGACCCCAAAAAGACGGCTAGGCCTTCTTTTTGGACAGTTCTAATTATTGACCCACCTAGCAGTGGTGGCACTGACATCCCTGCCCAGCAGGAGCCACGAGTGCGAGTGGTGGCAAGCGGCCGCAGAAGAAGCAGCCTCAGAAGAAAGTGAGGCAGGTGTCGGGGTGTACGATGCCTGGTAATTAGGGCAGCTCCCTATCCCCACCCTAGCTTATTTTTTACCTGTGTGCCTCGCCCCACCCCCTGCACCCTGGGGTGGGCAGGGTCTTAATTAGGGCTAATTTTGTGGGTGGAGCTTAATTTGATTGCATGCGCTCAAAAATGTGATAGGGCTTCTTTTCAAGATGGGTCGTCTTTTTGGAGAAACGTGGTATTATTAATCAGTTATAAAGAAATCCTAAATCATACTCTGTATAGATTCTTTATCTTGTTAGATATAATCTTTCCATTATGTCTAAAACAACAACAAAAAGCCAGTACAGAGTACGTATGGAGAGCAAACTTTTATCATAAAGTTTTTGTTACCTTTTTGTTATGGCTCATGCTCAGTCAATCCATGTTTCTTCGTATAATGACACATTCCACATTTTTGATATATAATTTAGTATCATATTCACATCTAAGCCATATTGCTTATGCAAAAACCACTTTTTAAAAGTATGAAAATTAAACCAAAATGGGAGAATTCAAGAACAAGCCTATATCATACAATGTGCCGTCCCAAATATTTCTACTTTTAGGATAATGAAGTTGATAGTGAAATGTCATATACATATGATTTGGTGGGAGGAGTTGAAGTAGCCTAATATGAAGATCATAAAAACATATTTAATATTTTAAGGCCCTTAACCACTGATTTATCAATATTAATTTTTTAACAACTCTTGCAAATATGAAATTAAAAAATAGCAGCTTGGAAAGGAATCCGATTTATACATTCTATGGAACCACAGATTTATAAAATCTAATGCTTCAAATACCTTTAAAACCCTACTTGTAGTAAATTAAGTACTCCTATTACCCCCATTCAATCCAAAATAGAGATTTACCAGCAATTTTCAAACCTAGAGAATAAATTTATTATGTGATTTATTAAGTGTCAAAATTATACTTTCATCACAATATGTGTCAATATGGCCTGCACTCTTGATGTTTAAAATGCAACTAAATTGGTTTTGTTTTAAAGGGAATATGGTTCATCTCTTGAGCTACACAGAAAAAACAAGATGTGCAGTTTCCTAAAATATGAACCAACAATAAATGATTTCTGAAGGAAGGATAAGGAGAGTCAGACTGACAAAAATAGTGTTATATTGCAAGCCCCATACTTTCTCTGCATGTGCTATAACATCACTCACACCCATGTTTAATAGGGATGTGCATGGTGTCAGAATGATAAAATTGACAAAGTGACAAGATCCAGCACACACTGCTATACAGAGCTCTGTAAAGTTGTTGCCTTTGGTTTTTAACCTATAGATGTCTGTTATTGTGTATATTGTGTATCCCAGTAGCTGAGGGACAGAGAACACTTGTTCCACTTGCTCATCTAATCACAGAATTCCTAGACTACGGCATATCAATCTTGCATAAGTGTGTCTGCTTTTCACTGATTGAAAGCAACATCTATAAGCAAAAACACAGCATCTAAAAAGAAGCAGGCACTAGCCAATCACTATGAAAAGTAGGAAAATACATACATACATTTTCCGTTAGCTTTGGGTTTCATTAGACTGGGGTAGCCAACCTTGGCAACTTTGAGACAGTATGGCTGGGGAATTCTGGGAGTTGAAGTCCACAAGTCTTAAAATTGCCAAGGTTGAGCCCACCCACCCCTTTAGATACATCTATAGGCTTATGCTAGCAAGGGATTCTTTTACTTATGTGCTGTTACTAAAAGCTCTTCAAATCTGAGTAGCCAATTACTTTTATGACTGGATCCAATAAATCTCTACATTTCTGCAAAAAAGAACTTGGATATTTCTCTTCCATTTAGCCTACATCTACTTTGAAACCTTATGTGTTCCATCTGCTATGAATTCTGGCCAATGACCTAATAAAGTTAATACAATATAATAGAAATACCTGTTCCAAAGGTCATCATCTTCTCCTCCCCATCCCCAGAAAGCATTTGGAAATCCATTGATTTTTTTGAATTGTTCTACTGTTAGTCCACTTACACCACCAAAAAATTCATTGTATGGAAGTCTGAAAATTAGAGGAAGTATTTATGTTTAGGGCTTGCAAAGATACAAGGGAAGTGTTCTCTGAGTCAAGTTCAGGTCCTGTTGCCCTCATGGAAATATTCATGCTGGGTTTTGGGAGACAGGAGAGAGGCAACAATGTACCACTAAGTTTGGCTTAAGTACATTTTTATAATTCTTTTCCATGGCAAGAGTTTTCACATCTTATATATAAGTAATTTAAATAAATAAATATATTTAAATGGGTTTAGAATTTTGTAAATGGATCATATAATAGATGATCCATTATGAAAGATAAGGTATAGCCGTAACTGCAAAACAATTGAATAGTGCAAATAATACTCTACTTTTCAAATGGTAGAAGTAAAACTAAAATGACATTGGTGGAGAATGAAAGAGTATCTTTAACATACTCTGTAATAGTTTGAGACTGTCCTTTTCCTAAAAAACAGAACTTTTTTTTGTAAAGTCTAAAAAAGGGGAGAATTTTTTTTTAAAGTGTAATATAAAGGGGGAGACATGGAAAAAAGTGAGAAAAACAGATATTCAGGACAGCCACAGACCAAATGTCCGCTTAATTGAATCAGAAAGGCTAGGAGTAAAATGAGAAGCAAAAACAAAACAAAACCATGTCAAAATGGCCGAAAAACACAGTACATGGGACAAGTTCTGAGGTGGGAGAAAAGTGGAATCAAGCAAAAACACAGGATATTTGTAGGAGCAGCATTTAGCAATGGGATATTAGGATGAGAGTGGGGAAACCCACTCCAAACCTCTTCAGCGATGAAAGCTCCTACAGTAATTTTGGGTAGTCATTTTCTTACCCCAAGGTTGTTACTGTTGAGGGGATAAAAAGAGTGGAGGTCTGTATATGCTATTTTGAACTCCTGAACAAAAGATAAGATAAAAATCTTACACTATTTTTTTAAAAAAAGATTTATGTTTCTCAACGAATTAAATTCCAGCCTATTTCAGACCTGTATAGTCATACATGCCTGTAAATTTCTATCACTACCATAAGATTCATCAAAGAAGCTGCTTGGAGAGCCATGGAGAATACAGATAAGTAATATTTTACCAGTAGAAATACACAGTAAAATTATGCAGTTAAAACTCTTGTGAAAAATCCAGAGCCCTAAATAAGACTTTGTGCAGGCTGCAGCTCTTTGCATACTCTCCACTTTGCTCTAGACCAGTGTTGGTTAACTTTTTTGGCACAAAGTGCCGAAATGGGGGCACGCACGCACATCAGAAACTGGAAGAACAGCCGCCTGGTGTGCATGCGCGCACCGGGAAGATGATCTTCGGGTTTTCATTGTGCGCATGCACACAGGACACCTGGTCTTCCGGTTTCTGGAACCCACATGCACATGAAGACCAGCTGGCCAGCGCAAATGCATGTGCCAGAAACCTGAAGATCATCTTCCCGGCACACCAGTGGTGGGTTGCTACTGGGTCACCCCACATTAGGCAAACCGGTAGTGGCGGTGGCGGAAGAATCCATCCACCCACCCGGATCCTTCTGTGTGCGCACAGAAGTGTTGCGTGCATGCCCACAAGCTAACTGGTAACAACTGGATTTGAAACCCACTATTGTGATGCATGCATGCGCACCGTGCAGCTGCTCTTCTGGTTTCTGGTGCTCCCACACACATGAAGACCAGCTGGCTGGCGCACCGGAAACTGGAAGAGCAATGGGCGATGGCTCACATGCCTGGAGAGATGGCTCTGTGTGCCACTTCCAGCACGCATACCACAGGTTCGCCATCATGGCTCTAGAGGAAACCTTTAAAAGCTGAGCACATTTTGAAAGTCTTGGGTGCTAGGAGAACTTAAATTAAATTCTTCCTCATTCTGTTCCTGGCTTTCACTGTTTAAATTCACAGTCAAACTGAACTTTAATCAAAGGGGAGAAGAGATATATAGAAGAGACATAAATTCTGGTTTCCAAATATATCATGTGTACTGATACATTTTTATTTAACATTTTTAAAGTTCATGGTAATATTGTAAGCTTAGATATCATAGAATAGCTGCATTTTTAAAATTTGGCATTTCATCTTCATGAACTTGTCCATGGAATATTTGGTAATAGCAATAAATGTATTCAGGGAATGTGAGGATCAATGTAAAATACTTTCCAATACTGATAGTCCTCAACTTACAACAGTTTGTTTAATGACCATTTAAAGTTACAACAGCACTGAAAAAGGTGACTTATGACCTTTTTCTACACTTACAATGATTGCAGCATCCCCATGGTCACATGATCAAAATTCAGATGCTTGGAACTGACTCATGTTTATGACAGTTGCACTGTCCCAAGGTCATATGATCATCTTTTGGGACTTTCTGACAAGCAAAATCAATGAGGAAGCCAGATTCCTTTAACAGCCATGTTACTAACTTAACAGCTGCAGTGATTTGCTTAACAGTTGTGGCAAGAAAGGTCATAAAATGAGGCAAAACTCACTTAACAACAGTCCTACTTAGCAACACAA